>NW_026507880.1:0-14122 GCF_026875155.1 Cherax quadricarinatus
GTTTAAATTTTTTTTTTTAACAAGAGGGGATCTCTCCTTTTTTTCCAATCCAATAATTTTCTGTGTAAGAAGTAGAAAGGCATCATTAGACGTACTTTTAGAGATGTAGCAAAAACTTGTGGTAATTTAAAATGAAACGAAAACAACAGTAGCAATTTGGGGAATAGCAACACAGGTATAATTAACAGCTTGAAAGTTAGAGGGAGCACAGAATAAACTAGAAAAAGAGGCAGGAGTTGTAATTAAATTTGATTGAATTAGCTAAAGTTCAGTCAACTAATCAGAGAAAAGATAGATTCCGAGAGAGGGGTGACTGACAAGACTTGAAAGCATAACAAGGATCCCTTTTCTGCTCCTTACCCCCGACCTCTCTCCAAACTGAAAAAACACGGAGACGTAGTAAGGGCAAGAGGAGTTAGAATTTGATTGATTAGTTTTACTGGCCCAAAAACATCCTCCCCCCTACCCCCCCCCCCCCCCTCCATCCCCCCACATTTCAAGGTACCAACCTCCCTTCCTTCTTACCTATCACCTACCACTTCCCTTCCTACCTACCTACCAACCCCCTACCTACCAACCAACCAACCAAACCTACCAACCCAAACCACCAAACCCTACCTAATACAAACATACATACATACATACATTACATACACATACATTCATAAACATACCACATACATAAATACATAAATACACTACGTACATACAGAAATACATACATACATACATACTGCATACATACGTACGTAAGGGGGTGAAATTGGGCAGCTAGAGGAAGTTAGTAGGTATTGGGCAGATAAGTGGGCATTTACCTCCCTACTTATCTACCCTAAATACCTACTAACTTTCCAACTACTCCTAACTTTCTTCCACCTCCTCCTTCAGTCAGACTCTCACAACATAACGGCATGTTTTTCTATAAGTTTTGCAAAACTTTCCAGAAATGAAAAAATGTGTGAAGTGATCATTGTGTGAGGAACTCTCAACATAAAATCGTAGGGCTACCTTACAAGATTTACAAGGTAAATTCCCCTCGTTCCCATCTAACAAAAAAAAAGGGAAGTACCGCGACTGGAACATTTACACATTCACACAGTGTGACTTTGTAAATGGTACAAGTCGGACCGAAACGTCGTCGTAAGCTCCTCTCTTCTATGTGAGGGTTGTGTATTGTTCCATCTAACTATATGTAAAACTCTGATCATACATCAGAAAACTGTTAGCAACAAGGACAAGTGTAATGACTTCGGCTTTTGAGTAAACTGTTAAGGATAGGAACGTATAAGTGAATCATAGTGTGGATGACCTGTTTCCATTAGTAGGCCTACTCCTCTGCATGGACCAGTCGGCCACTCTTCTGCAGCATGAACCAGTAGGCCTACTCCTCTGCATGGACCAGTAGGCCTACTCCTCTGCATGGACCAGTAGGCCTACTCCTCTGCATGGACCAGTAGGCCTACTCCTCTGCATGGACCAGTAGCCTACCCTCTGCATGACAGTAGGCCTACTCCTCTGGCATGGACCAGTAGGCCTACTCTCTGCATGGACCCAGTAGGCCCTAATCCTCTGCATGGAACCAGTAGGCCTACTACCTCTGCTTTTATTCTTTTGCTTTAGCAATACAAGTTTATGTTGCTGCAACGAAAATTTCCTTAATACCAGGATATATATTTACCTTTGTCAAAATCAACTTAATTACATGTAAAGCATTCCTTATTATTTATTTTATTATCACACTGGCCGATTCCCACCAAGGCAGGGTGGCCCGAAAAAGAAAAACTTTCACCATCATTCACTCCATCACTGTCTTGCCAGAAGGGTGCTTTACACTACAGTTTTTAAACTGCAACATTAACACCCCTCCTTCAGAGTGCAGGCACTGTACTTCCCATCTCCAGGACTCAAGTCCGGCCTGCCGGTTTCCCTGAACCACTTCATAAATGTTACTTTGCTCACACTCCAACAGAACGTCAAGTATTAAAACCATTCGTCTCCATTTCACTCCTATCAAACACGCTACGCACGCCTGCTGGAAGTCCAAGCCCCTCGCACACAAAACCTCCTTTACCCCCTCCCTCCAGACCTTTCCTAGGGCCGACCCCCTACCCCACCTTCCTTCCACTACAGACTGATACACTCTTGAAGTCATTCTGTTTCGGCTCCTTCTCTCTACATGTCCGAACCACCTAAAGCACCCTTCCTCAGCCCTCTGGACAACAGTTTTGGTAATCTCCCGCACCTCTCCTAACTTCCAAACTACGATTCTCTGCATTGATATCACACCACATATTGCCCTCAAGACATGACATCTCCACTGGCATCCGCCTTCTCCTCAGCTGCAACATTCATCACCCATGCTTTTCACACCCATATAAGAGTGTTGTAAAACTATACTCTCATACACTCCCCTCTTTGCTTCCAAGGACAAAGTTCTTTGTCCTCTCACAGACTCCTAAGTGCACCACTCACTCCTTTTCCCTTCTGCCCGTCATCAATTCTATGATTCACCTCATCCTTCATAGACCGCTTCCTCAAACGTCCACTCCCGAATTATCTGAATACAATTCACTCTCCTCCATACTCTCTCCCTCCAATCCTGAATCCAATCTTTCCATCACTAATGATTTTTGTTATCCACATAACCTTACTTTCCAGTATTCATTTTTAATTTTCTCTTTTGCACGACCCTACCAAATTCATCCACCAATCTCTGCAACTTCACTTCAGAATCTCCCCAAGAGCCCAGTGTCATCATGCAAAGAGCAACTGTGACAACTCCCCACACTTTAAAGTGTGATTCTTTATCTTTTAACTCCCCGCCTCTTGCAAGACCTCGCATTTACTTCTCTTACAACCCCATCTATAAATATATTAAGCAACCACGTGACATCAACATCCTTGTCTAAGGCCTACTTTACTGGGAATTATCTTCCCTCTTTCCTATGTACTCTAACTTGAGCCTCAACTATCCTCATAAAAAAAACCTTCACTTGCCTTCAGTAACCTACCTCCTACACCCATACACTGGCTGGCAACATCTGCAACATTGCCCCAATATCCACCCTGTCATACGCCTTTTCAAATCCATAATGCCCAAAGACCTCTTAGGCCTTATCGTAAATACTGTTTCACTTTAATATGTTTCACTGTAAACACCTAGTCCACACACCCCCTACACCTTCCTAAAGGCATCCCTGTCTCATCTGCTATCCTATTCCTCCGTCTTACTTTTAATTCTTTCAATTACATTAACCTCTAGCCATACACTTTACGGCAGGTATACTCAACAGACCTTATCCCCCTATAATTTTTGCACCCTCTTTTGTCTCCTTTGCCCCTAATACAAAGGAATATTGCATGCTCTCTGCCATTCCCTAGGTACCTTAACAACCCTCTTCCATACATTTATTCGAAATAATTGCACCAAACCACTCCAAACTATATCCCCACCTGCTTTTTTAATCTTTCTATCTTTAATATCCCATCAATCACAGCTGCCTTACCCCCTTTCATTTTAACCTACTCGCCTCACGAACTTCCCCCACAGCTCACAACTGGCTCTTCCTCACTCTCTATCAAGATGTATTCCACCTTGCCCTGTATGCACGAAATCACAGCTTGCCCTATCTCTTCTCAACATTTAAAACATTTCCTCAAATTATTCCCTCCATCTTCCCAATACCTCTTAACTCTCCATTTAATAACTTCTCTCTCCTATTTTAACTGACAAATCCATTTGTTCTGTAGGCTTCCTTAACTTGTTAATTCTCACCTTTCCAAAACTTTTTCATTATTTTCATCCCATCAAACAAAATTTGTTGATGAAGCATCTCACCTAGACTCTCTCATTTGGCTCTCTTTTTACATTGCTTCAATCACACCACACTTCTCTTAACCTCTCTCTTTTTCTCCATATACTCTTCCCTCCTTGCATCACTTCATATTTGAAAAAACTTCTCATATGCTAACTTTTTCCCTCTCCCTTACTTACTCTCTTTACATCATCATTCCACCAATGCTCTCTTCCCTCCCGCACCACACTTTCCTGTAACACAAACTTCTGCTGAACACTCTAAACACTACGATTTTTAAACCTACCCCATACGCCCTCTTCGACCCCATTGCCTATGCCTCTCATTAGTGCCCATCTATCCTCCAATAGCTGTTTATATCTTTCCCTAACTGCCATCTCTTTTAGTTTATGAACCTTCACCCTCTCCTTTCACCTGATGCATCTATTCTCCAAGTATCCCATCTACCTTTTAACTGCTCAGTGTAGCACAACTAGAAATGGATCTGATATATCTGTGGCCCTCTATAAACATGTTACAATCCTGAAGTCTCTACTCAACAGTCTTTTTCTACCAATACATTAATCCGAACAAACTACCTGTCATTTCGTTCGCCCTACATCATATCTTGTAATACTTATTTTATCCTCTTTTTTTCTTAAAATAGTATTACCTATAACTAAACCCCTTTCATATAACAAAGTTCAATCCAAAGGCTTCCATTATCATTTACACCTGGGCACCACCAACACTTTACCTACCACACCCTCTCTAAAAGTTTCCTTCTCACTACTTTAAGCATTCAGGTCCCCTACCACAATTACTCTCTCACTTGGTTCAAAGGCTCCTATACATTCACTTAACATCTCCCAAAATCTCTCTCTCTCCTCTACATTCCTCTCTTCTTCTCCAGGTCATAACACGCTTATTATGAACCCACTTCTCGCATCCAACCTTTACTTTAATCCACATAATTCTTGCATTTACACATTTACACATTTACACATTTACGCATTCCTTATTATTAAAACTAAATTGAGCTTTACAACACAACTTCTGGTGCAGCTTTTTGCAATGAAAAGTATAAAGTGCAGCATACTGATACAGTTGCAATATTACAACGGAAACTTTGGCTTTATTTATCAACATCACACACCTTGATCATAATAATGAGACATTAAGACGTAGTAAGGTGAAGAGGAGTTAGAAATTTGATTGATTTATTAACTTCCTGTGACTCAACATAATTGTGTACATCCTCCTACCTACCCCCCCCCACCCCCACCACCACCATCTCCCTACATTTCAAGGTACCAACCTACCTTCCTTCTTACCTATCTACCTACCTACTTCCCTCCCTACCTGCACCTGCAGGTATGCTGGAGCAAGTAAAGCTTCTTAAAGTCACTCATAACTCTTATGAAGGTGTGTGGTTTTGACAGAGCCAAAGTTTATCTTGCAGTATTGCAACTGTCTCAACATATTGCAACTTGCAGAGTATTTTACGATAAAAAGCTACACCAAAAGTTGTGTTATAAATCCGAATTTAGTTTAGTTTAGGAATGATAGATTTTTCCATCTAAACAATTTGATTCTGAGAGGGGTAAAATTATTTCCTCGGATCAAGGCTCGTCATCAGCAACATGGCAACTACCAAGGCCGGAGGCGAGAAGTTTGCCTCCCCCGTTAAATATTTATTCTTTTAAGCACAATAGTAAGAAGCAGAGTAGGCCTACTGATTCAGAAGGAATTGTTATGGTGAACCGACAAGATGTGGAAAAAGCCTCTTAATGTACAGTTCAGGATATTTATTTAAAGGAAACGTACGCCACGAGTGCCTTCTTCATCCTAAACCAGAGAAAACTAAGAAAACGCGTATATATAGTGGATGGCAAGAGTCAGGTGAAGTTGACGCGTGGGTAGAGGTGGTATATGTAGTAGTAGTAGTTCGTAGAGGTGTGAGAAGTAGTGAGTAGTGGAAGTGAGGAGGTTGAGACGGATGGCTAGAGATTCCCACTCTGGCAACACTCTAGCCATCTACCAATATACTTACAATAACACTCAACAATATATCTTACAATAAACACTCAACAATATACTTACAATAACACTTCCCAAACCAATATACTTACAATAACACTCAACAATAAACTTGCAATAACACTCAACAATATACTTACAATAACACTCAAAATATACTAACAATAACACTCAACAATATAACTTACCATAACACTCAACAATATACTTACAATATAACACTCAACAATAATACTTACAATAACACTCCACAATATACTACAATAAACACTCAACAATATACTAACAATAACACTCAACAATATACTTACAATAACAGTCTCCAACAATATACTAACAATAACACTCAACAATATACTACAATAACACTCAACAATATACTAACAATAACAAAACCTCCCAACAATATACTAACAATAACACTCAACAATATACTAACAATAACACTCAACAATATACTTACAATAACACTCAACCAATATACCTACAATAAACACTCAACAATATACTTACAATAACCTCAACAATCTCTAACAATAACACTCAACAATATACTTACAATAAACTCCACCAATATACTTACAATAACACTCCTACAATATACTTACAATAACACTCAACAATATACTTACAATAACACTCAAACAATATAATACAATAACCCTCAACAATAAACTAACAATAACACCCAACAAATACTAACAATAACACTCAAGGTCAATAATACTTACAATACACTCAACAATATACTTACAATACACTCAACAATATACTTACAATAACACTCAACAATATATCTTACAATAACACTCAACAATATACTTACACTTAACACTCAACAATATAACTAACAATAACACTCAACAATATACTTACAATAACACGCAACAATATACTAAACAATAACACTCAAAATATACTTACATTAACACTCAACAATATACTAACTAACAATAACACTCAACAATATACTACAATAACACTCAACCATATACTTACAATAACACACAACAATATCTTACAAGATAACACATCAACAATAACTAACAATAACACTCAACAAATATACTAAAATAACACACAACAATATACTAACAATAACACTCAACAATATACTTACAATAACACTCAACAATATACCTTACAATAACACTCAACAAAATACTAACACTAACACTCAACACTATACTAACAATAACCTCAACAATATACTTACAATACACCTTTTTATGCCCTTAACTTAAACCTCACTATCCTCAAAAAACTTTTCACTCCCTTCGTAACCTCCCTCCTAACTTTACACCTGCAACATCTGCACTTTCCCCCCCTATCCACCCTGTCACGCCTTTTCCAAATCCATAAATCCCACAAAGACTCTTTAGCCTTATCTAAATATGTTCACTTATATGTTTCACTGAACACCTGGTCCACACACCCCCCCCCTTTTCCAAAAGCTCCTTGTTTTGCTATCCTTTCTCCGTCTTACTTTTAATTCTTTCAAAAATAACTCTACCCTAACACTTTACCAGGTATACTCAACATGACTTATCCCCTATAATTTTTTCATCTCTTTTGTCCCTTTGCCCTTATACAAAGGAATTTGCATGCTCTCTGCCATTCCCTAGGTACCTTTACCCTCTTCATACATTTTATTAATATGGCACCAACCACTCCAAAACTATATCCCACCTGCTTTTAAAATTTTCTATCTTTATCCCAATCATCACAAGCTGCCTTACCCCCTTTCATTTTACCTACTGCCTCACGAACTTCCCCCACACTCACAAAACTGGCTCTTCCTCGTCACTCTCCTACAAGATGTTTATCCTCCATTGCCCGTACACGTAATTACAGCGTCCCTACTCTTCATCAACATTTAACAATTCCTCAAATTATTCCACTCCATCCTTCCCAATACCTCTACTCTCCATTTAATAACTCTCCTCTCCTTTTTTTAACTGACAAATCCATTTGTTCTGTAGGCTTCTTACTTGTTATCTCATCTCCCCCATCTTATTTTCAACAAAATTTGTGATAACATCTCACCTACTCTCTCATTGCTCTTCTTTTTACATGGCTTCACCACTCTCTTAACCTCTCTCTTTTTTCTCCAGATACTCTTCCCTCCTTGCATCACTTCTACTTTGTAAAAACTATCTCTATATGCTGACTTTTTATCCCTTACTTCTCTCTTTACATCATTTCATTCCACAATCGCTCCTCTTCCCTCCCGCACCACTTTCCTGTAACCACAAAACTTCTGATGAACCACTCTAACATACATTTTTAAACCTACCCGTCAGACCTCTTCGACCCAATGCCTATGCTCTCATTAGCCCATTATCTCCGAATAGCTGTTTTATCTTTCCCTAACTGCCTCCTCTTTTAGTTTTGAAACCTTCACCTCTCTCTTCCCTGAGCTTCTATTCTCTTGTATCCCATCTACATTTTACTCGTGTAAGCTACAACTAGAAAGTGATTGATATATCTGTGGCCCCTCTATACACATGTAGTCATCTGAAGTCTAATCATCAGTCTTTTATCTAACCAATACATATCCAACAAAAAATACTGTCATTTCGCCCTACATCATATCTTGTATACTTATTTATCTCTTTTTCTTAAAATATGTATTAACCTATAACTTAACCCCTTTCTATACAAAAGTACAAATTCAAAATAGGGCTTTCCATTATCATTTACCTGGCACACCAAAATTACCTACCACACCTCTCTAAGAGTTTTCCTTCTTAGCATTCAGGTCCCCTACCACAATTACTCTTTCACTTGGTTCAAAGGCTCCTATACATTCACTTAACATCTCCCAAAATCTCTCTCTCTCCTCTGCATTCCTCTCTTCTCCAGGTGCATACACGCTTATTATGACCCACTTCTCGCATCCAACCTTTACTTTATAATCACTTTTTTCTTGCATTTACACATTTACACTTTTCACAATTTACGCATTCCTTATTATTATAACTAAATTGAGCTTTACAACACACCTTTGTTGCAGCTTTTGCAATGAAAAAGTATAAGTGCCAGCCATACATACTGATACAGTTGCAATATTGCAACGGAAACTTTGGCTTTATTTATCAACATCACACACCTTGATCATAATAATGAGACATTAAGACGTAGTAAGGTGAAGAGGAGTTAGAAATTTGATTGATTTAACTTCCTGTGACTCAACATAATTGTGTACATCCTCCTACCTACCCCCCCCCCCCCACCACCACCATCTCCCTACATTTCAAGGTACCAACCTACCTTCCTTCTTACCTATCTACCTACCTACTTCCCTCCCTACCTGCACCTGCAGGTATGCTGGAGCAAGTAAAGCTTCTTAAAGTCACTCATAACTCTTATGAAGGTGTGTGGTTTTGACAGAGCCAAAGTTTATCTTGCAGTATTGCAACTGTCTCAACATATTGCAACTTGCAGAGTATTTTACGATAAAAAGCTACACCAAAAGTTGTGTTATAAATCCGAATTTAGTTTAGTTAGGAATGATAGATTTCCATCTAAACAATTTGATTCTGAGAGGGGTAAATTTATTTCCTCGGATCAAGAGCTCGTCATCAGCAACATGGCAACTACCAAGGCCGGAGCGAGAAGTTATGCCTCCACGTTAAATATTTATCTTGTTAAAGCACAATAGTAAGAAGCAGAGTAGGCCTACTGATTCATGAGGAAATGGTATGGTGATACCGACAAGATGTGGAAAAAGCCTCTTATGTACAGTTCAGGACATTTATTAAAGGAAACGTTTCGCCACGAGTGACTTCTTCAGTCCTAATACAGAGAAAACTAAGAAAACGCGTATATATAGTGGCAGGAGTCAGGTGAAGTGACGCGTGGGTAGAGGTGGTAGTAGTAGTAGTAGTAGTAGTAGAGGTGGTAGTAGTAGTAGTAGTGGAAGTGAGGAGGTGAGACGGATGGCTAGAGAGTTCCCACTCTGGCAACTCTCTAGCCATCTACCAATATACTTACAATAACACTCAACAATATACTTACAATAACACTCAACAATATACTTACAATAACACTCAACAATATACTTACAATAACACTCAACAATATACTGCAATAACACTCAAACAATATACTTACAATAACACTCAACAATATACTTACAATAACACTCAACAATATACTTACAATAACACTCAACAATATACTTACAATAACACTCAACAATATACTTACAATAACACTCAACAATATACTTACAATAACACTCAACAATATACTAACAATAACACTCAACAATATACTTACAATAACACTCAACAATATACTAACAATAACACTCAACAATATACTTACAATAACACTCAACAATATACTAACAATAACACTCAACAATATACTAACAATAACACTCAACAATATACTAACAATAACACTCAACAATATACTTACAATAACACTCAACAATATACTTACAATAACACTCAACAATATACTTACAATAACACTCAACAATATACTAACAATAACACTCAACAATATACTTACAATAACACTCAACAATATACTTACAATAACACTCAACAATATACTTACAATAACACTCAACAATATACTTACAATAACACTCAACAATATACTAACAATAACACTCAACAATATACTAACAATAACACTCAACAATATACTAACAATAACACTCAACAATATACTTACAATAACACTCAACAATATACTTACAATAACACTCAACAATATACTTACAATAACACTCAACATATACTTACAATAACACTCAACAATATACTTACAATAACACTCAACAATATACTAACAATAACACTCAACAATATACTTACAATAACACTCAACAATATACTAAACTAACACTCAACAATATACTTACAATAACACTCAACAATATACTAACAATAACACTCAACAATATACTAACAATAACACTCACAATATACTTACAATAACACTCAACAATATACTTACAATAACACTCAACAATATACTAACAATAACACTCAACAATATACTAACAATAACACTCAACAATATACTAACAATAACACTCAACAATATACTTAACAATAACACTCAACAATATACTTACAATAACACACTCAACAATATACTAACAATAACACTCAACAATATACTAACAATAACACTCAACAATATACTTACAATAACACCAACAATATACTTACAATAACACTCAACAATATACTTACAATAACACTCAACAATATACTTACAATAACACTCAACAATATACTAACAATAACACTCAACAATATACTAACAATAACACTCAACAATATACTAACAATAACACTCATAGAGTAGTAGGTTGGTAGACAGCAACCACCCAGGGAAGTACTACCGTCCTGCCAGATGACTGTGAAACAAAAACCTGTAACTGTTTTGCATGATGGTAGGATTGCTGGTTTTCTTTTTCTGTCTCATAAACACGCTAGATAACAGGGATATCTTGCTACTCCTACTTACACTTTGGTCACACTTCACAGACACGCATATGCATATATATATATACATACATCTAGGTTTTTCTCCTTATTCTAAATAGCTCTTGTTCTTTTTTATTTCTTCTATTGTCCATGGGGAAGTGGAAAAGAATCTTTCCTCCGTAAGCCATGCGTGTCGTATGAGGCGACTAAAATGCCGGGAGCAATGGGCTAGTAATCCCTTCTCCTGTATACATTTACTAAAAAAGAGAAGAAGAAAAACTTTATAAAACTGGGTTGTTTAAATGTGCGTGGATGTAGTGCGGATGACAAGAAACAGATGATTGCTGATGTTATGAATGAAAGAAGTTGGATGTCCTGGCTCTAAGCGAAACAAAAGCTGAAGGTGGGTAGGAGAGTTTCAGTGGGGGGAAATAAATGGGATTAAATCTGAGTATCTGAGAGAGTTAGAGCAAAGGAAGGGTAGCAGTAATGTTAAATGATCAGTTATGGAAGGAGAAAAGAGAATATGAATGTGTAAATTCGAGAATTATGTGGATTAAAGTAAAGGTTGGATGCGAGAAGTGGGTCATAATAAGCGTGTATGCACCTGGAGAAGAGAGGAATGCAGAGGAGAGAGAGAGATTTTGGGAGATGTTAAGTGAATGTATAGGAGCCTTTGAACCAAGTGAGAGAGTAATTGTGGTAGGGGACCTGAATGCTAAAGTAGGAGAAACTTTTAGAGAGGGTGTGGTAGGTAAGTTTGGGGTGCCAGGTGTAAATGATAATGGGAGCCCTTTGGATTGAACTTTGTATAGAAAGGGGTTTAGTTTATAGGTAATACATATTTAAGAAAAAGAGGATAAATAAGTATACACGATATGATGTAGGGCGAAATGACAGTAGTTTGTTGGATTATGTATTAGTAATAAAAGACTGTTGAGTAGACTTCAGGATGTACATGTTTATCGAGGGCCACAGATATATCAGATCACTTTCTAGTTGTAGCTACACTGAGAGTAAAAGGTAGATGGGATACAAGGAGAATAGAAGCATCAGGAAGAGAGAGGTGAAGGTTTTAAACTAAAAGAGAGGCAGTTAGGGTAAGATATAAACAGCTATTGGAGTATAGATGGGCTAATGAGAGCATAGGCAATGGGGTCGAAGAGGAATGGGGTAGTTAAAAAATGTAGTGTTAGAGTGTTCAGCAGAAGTTTGTGGTTACAGGAAAGTGGTGCAGGAGGGAAGAGGAGCGATTGGTGGAATGATGATGTAAAGAGAGTAGTAAGGAGAAAAAGTTAGCATATGAGAAGTTTTTACAAAGTAGAAGTGATGCAAGGAGGGAAGAGTATATGGAGAAAAAGAGAGAGCTTAAGAGAGTGGTGAAGCAATGTAAAAAGAGAGCAAATGAGATAGTGGGTGAGCTGTTATCAACAAATTTTGTTGAAAATAAGAAAAAGTTTTGGAGTGAGATTAACAAGTTAAGGAAGCCTAGAGAACAAATGGATTTGTCAGTTAAAAATAGGAGAGGAGAGTTATTAAATGGAGAGTTAGAGGTATTGGGAAGATGGAGGGAATATTTTGAAGAATTGTTAAATGTTGATGATGATAGGGAAGCTGTGATTTCGTGTATAGGGCAAGGAGGAATAACATCTTGTAGGAGTGAGGAAGAGCCAGTTGTGAGTGTGGGGAAGTTCGTGAGGCAGTAGGTAAAATGAAAGGGGGTAAGACAGCCGGGATTGATGGGATAAAGATAGAAATGTTAAAAGCAGGTGGGGATATAGTTTTGGAGTGGTTGGTGCAATTATTTAATAAATGTATGGAAGAGGGTAAGGTACCTAGGGATTGGCAGAGAGCATGCATAGTTCCTTTGTATAAAGGCAAAGGGGATAAAAGAGAGTGCAAAAATTATAGGGGGATAAGTCTGTTGAGTGTACCTGGTAAAGTGTATGGTAGAGTTATAATTGAGAGAATTAAGAGTAAGACGGAGAATAGGATAGCAGATGAACAAGGAGGCTTTAGGAAAGGTAGGGGGTGTGTGGACCAGGTGTTTACAGTGAAACATATAAGTGAACAGTATTTAGATAAGGCTAAAGAGGTCTTTGTGGCATTTATGGATTTGGAAAAGGCGTATGACAGGGTGGATAGGGGGGCAATGTGGCAGATGTTGCAAGTGTATGGTGTAGGAGGTAGGTTACTGAAAGCAGTGAAGAGTTTTTACGAGGATAGTGAGGCTCAAGTTAGAGTATGTAGAAAAGAGGGAAATTTTTTTCCCAGTAAAAGTAGGCCTTAGACAAGGATGTGTGATGTCACCGTGGTTGTTTAATATATTTATAGATGGGGTTGTAAGAGAAGTAAATGCGAGGGTCTTGGCAAGAGGCGTGGAGTTAAAAGATAAAGAATCACACACAGGGTGGGAGTTGTCACAGCTGCTCTTTGCTGATGACACTGTGCTCTAGGGAGATTCTGAAGAGAAGCTGCAGAGATTGGTGGATGAATTTGGTAGGGTGTGCAAAAGAAGAAAATTAAAGGTGAATACAGGAAAGAGTAAGGTTATGAGGATAACAAAAATATTAGGTGATGAAAGATTGAATATCAGATTGGAGGGAGAGAGTATGGAGGAGGTGAACGTATTCAGATATTTGGGAGTGGACGTGTCAGCGGATGGGTCTATGAAAGATGAGGTGAATCATAGAATTGATGAGGGAAAAAGAGTGAGTGGTGCACTTAGGAGTCTGTGGAGACAGAGAACTTTGTCCTTGGAGGCAAAGAGGGAATGTATGAGAGTATAGTTTTACCAACGCTCTTATATGGGTGTGAAGCATGGGTGATGAA
>NW_026507883.1:0-13591 GCF_026875155.1 Cherax quadricarinatus
GGGTTTTTATGTGTTGTTTTTGTGATGCTTTTTGGGTTTTTTGTTTGTTTCTTTTGTTGATTGTTGTATGCTTGTGTTGTTTGTTTTGATGCTTGGTGACGTGTTGGATGCTTGTGTTGATTTTGGGGTTTTGAGCTTGTGTTGACTGTGTTGTGACCCTTTTTTTGACTTGTTTTGTTGTGTTGTTTGTATGTTGCTTTGGGGTTTTTTTGTGGAAACTTGTGTTTACGTGTTTATCGTGTTGATGTTTGGTGTTGTGTTGACTGTGTTTTTATGCTTGTGTTTACTTTTGTTTTTGTGTGCTTTTTGAAACTTGTGTTGTTTTGTGATGCTTGTGTTGACTGTGTTTTGATGCTTGTATTGACTGTGTTTGTGATGTCTTTTGTTGACTGTGTTTTGTATGACTGTGTTTGTGATGCTATGTCATGACTGATTTTTTGATGCTTGTATTGACTGTGAGTTGTGATGCTTGTGTTGGCTGTGTTGTGAGCTTTGTACGTGGGTTTGTGGAGTCTATGTGTTGGCTGTGTTTGGTGATGCATGTGTTTTTGACGTGTTGTGATGCTTGTGTTGACTGTGAGTTGTGATGCTTGTGAGACTGTGTTGTGCTGCTTGTGTTGATTTTTTTGTTGTTGTGTTGACGTTTGTGAGCTTGTGTTTACTGTGTTGTGATGTTTGTGATGGTTTGGATTGTTGTGTGACTGTGTTTTGAGCTTTGTTTTCTGGTTTTTTGATGCTTGGTTGATGTGTTGTGATGTTGTGTTGACTGTTGTGTGTTTTGTTTTGTTTGTTTACGTGTTTTGGGTGTTGTGATGTGTGTTGGTTTCTTGTGTTTACGTTGTTTTGATGTTGTGTTGCTTGTTTTGATTTGTGTGATGGTTGTGATGCTTTGTTTGACGTTTGGAACTTGTGTTGACTGTGTTGTGATGTTGTTGAAGTGTTGTGTTTTTGTGTTGGGCTGTGTTTGTGTTGTTGTGTTGACTGTGTTGTGATCTTGTTTGACTGTGTTGTGTGTTGTGGTGCTTTTGTTGTGGCTTGTTGGTGCTTGTTGTGATGCTTGTGTTCTGTGTTGTGATTTGTTATTTTTGTGTTGGTTGACTTGTTGTGATCTTGTGTTGGTGTTTGTGCTTGTTTGACTGTGTTGTGACTTGTTTTGGGTGAGTTGTGGTTCTGTGTTGTTGTTGTTGTGGTGACTGTGTTGGATGTTGTGATCTTGGTTGGTTTGACTGTGTTTGATGCTTTGTGTGACTGTGTTGTGTTGCTTGTGTTTGCTGTGTTGTGTGTTGTTGACTTGTTGTGATGCTTGTTTGACTGTGTTGTGATGCTTGTGTTTCTGTGTTGTGATGTTTGTTGTTTGATTTTTGTTGAGTGTTGTGTTGCTGTGTTTTTTGAGTTGTTTTGTGTTGACTTTTTTTGATGCTTGTGTTTACTGTGTTGGATCTTGTGTGACTGTTTTTTGTGAGCTTGTGTGACTGTGTTTTGATGTTTGTTTATGTGTTTGATGTTTTGTTTGACTGTGTTGTGATGTTGTGTTCTGTGTTGGATTTGGCTTTTTGGGTTTTGGGGGACTGTGTTGTGATGCTTGTTGACTGTTTGGTTTGTGTTGACTGGTTGTGATTTTTTATTGTGGGGGGGCTTTTTTTTTTGTGTTGACTTTTTGTGATGTTGTGTTTTACCGGGTTTTGATGCTTTGTTGACTGTGTGTGATGCTTGGGGAGGTTGGATGCTTTTTGTTCTGGTTGTGATGCTTGGTTTACTGTGTTGGGTTTTTTTTGACTGGTTGTGTGCTTTTGGTTGACTGTGTTTTTGGGCTTGTGTGACTGTGTTGTGATGCTTTGTGACTGGTGTTGTGTGCTTGTGTTGACTGGTTGTGATCTTTGTTACTGTGTTGTGATGTTTGTGGTGACTGGTTGTGTGCTTGTGTTGACTTTTTGTGTTGTGTTGGGTGTGTTTGTGTTGTGTTACTTGTTTTGAGTTGTGTTGACTGTGTTTAGTTGTGTTTACTGTGTTGTGATGCTTGTTGCTGTGTTTGGTGTTTTTTTTTTTTTGTTTGGGCTGTGTTTTGATGTTTTGTTGGACTGTGTTGTGATGCTTGTTTATGTGTTGGTTTCTGTTTTTGATTTTTTGTTTTGGGCTGTGTTGTGATGTTGTGTTTGTGTTGTGATTTTTGTGTTGACTGTGTTGTGGTTTTTTCTTGTGTGATTTTTTTGTGTGACTGGTTTTTGATGCTTTGTTGCTGTGTTGTGATGCTTGTGTTGGGTTGTGAGTTGTTTGACTGTGTTGTGATGCTTTTGGGGTTTCTGTTTGTGTGCTTTTTTTGGGCTGTGTTGTGTTTTGGGGTGTGTTGGAGCTTGTGGAACTGTGTTTGTGCTTGGGTTTTTACTGGTTTTGATGCTTTGTTGTGTGTTGGTGTTGTGGGGACTGTGTTGTGTGCTTGTGTTTATGGTGTTGTGCTTTTTTGTGTTTTTATGTGTTTAATGTTTGTGTTGATGTGTTGTGATGTTTGTTGACTGGTTTTGTGCTTGTGTGATTTTTTTTTGTGATGCTTGTGTTGCTGTGTTTTGATGTTTGTGCTGTGTTTTGATGTTGTGTTTTGTGTTGTATGCTTGTGTGCTGTGTTTTGATGCTTGTGTTGCTGTGTTGTGATGTTTTTTGTTGACTGTGTTGTGATGCTTGTGTTGACTGTGTTGTGATTTGTGTTGTGTTGTGTCTTTGTTGACTGTGTTTGATGTTGTGTGCGTGTTGTGATGTTTGTTGATGGTTGTGTGTTGTGTTGACTGTGTTTTGATGCTTTTGGTTGACGTGTTGTGTGCTTGTGTTGATTTTGTTTTTTTGCTTTTTGTTTTTTATACTTTTTTTGTTGTTGACTTTGTTGTGATTTGTGTTAGGTTGTGAGGTTGTGTGACTGTGTTGTATGCTTGTGTTGACTGGTTGTGAATGCTTGTGTGTGCTGTGTTGTGATGCTTGTGTTGACTGTTGATTGTTGTTGACTGTGTTGTGATGCTTGTGTTGACTGTGTTGTGATGCTTGTGTTGACTGTGTTGTGATGCTTGTGTTTACTGTGTTGTGATGCTTGTGATGGGCTGGTTGTTTTTGCTGTGTTGTTATGCTTGTGTTGACTTGTTGTGATGTTGTGTTTTACTGTGTTGTGATGCTTGTGTTGACTGTGTTGTGATGCTTGTGATTTCTGTGTTGTGATGCTTATGTTGACTGTGTTGTGATGCTTGTGATGACTGTGTTGTGATGCTTGTGTTGTTGTGTTGTGTGTTTATGTTTGTGACTGTTTGTGAGCTTGTGATTTACTGTGTTGTGATTGCTTGTGATGATTTTGTTGGGGCTTTTGTTGTTGAAGCTTGTGTTTTTGGGTTTTGATGCTTTTTGTTGACTGTGTTGTGATGTTGTGTTGACTGTGTTTTGATATGTTTGACTGTGTTGTGATGCTTGTGTTTACTGTGTTGTTGTTTTTTGTGTTTGACTGTGTTGTGTGCTTTGTTGACTGGTGTTGTGATGCTTGTGTTTACTGTGTTGTGATGCTTGTGTGACTGTGTGTGTTTTACTGTGTTGTGAAGCTTGTGTTGACTGTGTTGTGATGTTGTGTTGACTGTGTTGTGATGGCTTGTTTTATGACTTGGTGTTGTGTTGACTGTGTTGTGATGCTTTGTTGACTGTGTTGTGATGCTTGTGTTGCTGTGTTGTGAGATTTTTGACTGTGTTGTGATGCTTGTGTTGACTGTGTTGTGGATTGGTTGTGTGTGGTGTTGTGTTGACTGTGTTGTGATGCTTGTGATGACTGTGTTGTGATGCTTGTGTTGACTGTGTTGTGATGCTTGTGTTGACTGTGTTGTGATGCTTGTGTTGACTGTGTTTTGATGCTTGTGTTGATTGTGTTTTGATGCTTGTGTTGACTGTGTTGTGATGCTTGTGTTGACTGTGTTTGTGATGCTTGTGATGACTGTGTTGTGCTGCCCTTTTGTTTACTGTGTTTTGATGCTTGTGTTGACTGTGTTGTGATGCTTGTGTTGACTGTGTTGTGATGCTTGTGATGACTGTGTTGTGATGCTTGTGTTGACTGTGTTGTGATGCTTGTGATGGCTGTGTTGTGATGCTTGTGTTGACTGTGTTGTGATGCTTGTGTTGACTGTTTGATGCTTGTGTTGACTGTGTTGTGATGCTTGTGTTGACTGTGTTTGTGTTGATTATGTGTTGTGATGCTTGTGATGCTTGTTTTGTGTTGACTGTTTTTGTGATGCTTGTGTTGACTGGTTGTGATGCTTGTGGGGACTGTGTTGTGATGTTGTGTTGACTGTGTTGTGATGCTTGTGTTGGACTTTGGGGTTTTGATGCTTGTGTGACTGTGTTGTGAATGCTTGTGTTGACTGTGTTGTGATGCTTGTGTTGACTGTGTTGTGATGCTTTGATGAATGTGTTGTGCGATCTTGTGTTTGACTGTGTTTTGATGCTTGTGTTGACTGTGTTGTGATGCTTGTGTTGACTGAGTTGTGATGCTTGTGTTGACTGTGTTGTGATGCTTGTGTTGACTGTGTTGTGATGCTTGTGATGACTGTGTTGTAAAGCTTGTGTTCACTGTGTTGTGATGCTTGTGGTGACTGTGTTGTGATGTTTGTGTTGACTGTGTTGTGAGGCTTGTGTTGACTGTGTTGTCATGCTTGTGTTGACTGTGTTGTGATGCTTGTGTTGACTGTGTTGTGATGCTTGTGTTGAGTCTTTTGTGATGCTTGTGTTGACTGTGTTGTGATGCTAGTGTTAACTGTGTTGTGATGCTTGTGATGACTGTGCTGTGATGCTTGTGTTGACTGTGTTGTGATGCTTGTGTTGACTGTGTTGTGATGCTGTGTTTGAGTCTTTTGAGAACGCTTGTGTTGACTGTGTTGTGATGCTAGTGTTAAACTGTGTGTGGATGCTTGTGTGACTGTGCTGTGATGCTTGTGTTTTGACTGTGTTGTGAAGCTAGTGTTAACTGTGTTGTGATGCTTGTGATGGACCTGTGTATATAATCTATATCATCAATATAATTCATCATATATATACATATAATATAAATTCATATAATATAATCATTATGCAAATACATATAATATCATCATTATAAAATCCATATAATATTCATCAATATAATACTTTTAATATCATCAATATATTACTTCTAATATAATCAATATAATCCTTTTAATATTTCAATATAATCACATATAATATTCATCAATTATCATACTTATAATATAAATCCATATATTATCATCATATAATCCATTATATAAAACATTTTTTTTAATTCAATATATTACATATTATTTCATCAACATCATACATATATTATCATCAATATATACATATAATATAATACATTTAATATACAATATAATACATTTTAATATATCCATATCATTCCATATAATATATTTACATATAATATAATCTATATAATACCATATTATATATCCAATATAAATACATATAATATCATCAACATAATCCCTATAATATAATCCATTATAATATATTAATATCACCAATATAATACATATAATATCTTCATTATTCCATATAATATAATCAATATAATTCCTTATAATATCTCCATATAATATTCTTAATATCATCAGATAAATACATCATTATCATAAAATTTAGATCATCAATATTATTTACCATATATATATCATAAATTATAATACACTTATATATTCTAATTATATCACTTTTATTATTAATCTAATTTATCCATATTAATACCATCAATATAATACATATTATTTAAACAATAATAATCCATATAATATTCATCCATATTATCCATATATTTTCATCAATATTATACACATATGATCTTCAATATATTTCTTAGAATATCAATCAATTTAATAAATATAATATAATCCATATAATATAATAATATATACATTTAATATCATCAATATAATCCTTATCAATATAATATAATATTCCATATAATATATTCAATATATTCCATATAATATCATACAATTATAATACTTTATAATATCTTCAACATATTCATTCTAATATCATAATAAATCCATATAATATCATCATTTATCCCATATAATATCATAATATAATCCATTGACTCTGCCTCTATATCTTTCCATATTTATAATCAATTTATATTACATATTTATAATCAATGATAATCCATATAATATTTCTTAAATTTTATCATATAATATTTTTATATTCAATTAATCCATTTTTTTTAATCTATATATTACATATAAAATAATCCTATAATATATTCATTATTTTACCTTATAATATCATCAATATATCCATCATTATATCTTCAATTATAATCCATACTTATTTCATATTAATATAATACAGATTAATAGCATCAATATTATACATATTAATATCATCAATATAATACATATTTTTTTATACTATAATATAATAAAATATATCATATAATATCATAATATAATCCTATAATATAAATCTAATTTCTTCCATATTATATCATCAATTATTCCATATAACTATCCTCAATTTAATCATTATAATATAATCATTATAATATTTTTTTTTTTTTTTAACATTTAACACATTATATCATCATTATATACATATAATATCATCATATAATACCATATTATATTCTTCAATTTTATTTACATATAATATCAATCAATATAATAATACCTAAAATAATCTTATATACATATAATATCATCATTATAATACATATATTATATTCAATATCATACCTTATATTTATCCATAATATTATTCCATATAACATATTCACTATATTAATCATATAATATCATAAATATAATAATATATTATCATTATATAATCCATATAATATCATCAATATAATCCATATATATATCAATATAATACATATAATATCATCAATATATCAACAAAATATCATCCCAATATAATCCATATAATATCATACTATAACACATATAATATATCATCAATATAATCACATAAAATATCATCAACATAATCCATATAATATTTCAATAATTACCTTATATTCATCATTTTAATACATATAAATAATCAACATTATCCATATAAATCATAATTACTTCCATATAATATAATATTTATAATCCTTATAATATCATCAATACAATACATAAATATCATCAATATAATCCATATAATATCATCAATTTAATACCATATAATAGATCAAAATAATCCATATTAATATCATCAATATAATCCCATATAATATAATAACCATATAATAATCATCAATATAATCCTTTAATATCATCAATATCATCCATATAATATAATACCTATAATATCATTCCATATAAATCATCAATATAATTCCATATTATATCAACAATTTAATCCACATAATATCATCAAATATCATAACATATATTATCTAATATAATCCATCAATATCATCCATATAATATATCATTTTAATACAATATAATATCCTCAATATATTCCATATAATATTCATCAATATATCTAACTAATATCTTCAATATAATCCATATAATATCATCAATATAATCCCATATATATCATCAATATAATCCATTTAATATAATCAATATAATTCATCCAATATCATCATATAATAACCATAAAATAATCCCATATAATATCATCAATATAATCATATAATATCATCAATATCATCTACATAATATCATCAATATAATCATATAATATCATCAATATAATCCATATAATATAATCAAATATAATCCCCTACAATATCATATTTAATTCTAATAATATCATCCATATATCTTAATAATATCACCAAATATAATCCACTATAATATCATCAATATAATCCATATAATATCAACAATATAATCATATAATATCATCAATATAATACATATAATATAATAAATATTATCCACATAATATCATAATATAAACCATATAATATCATCAATATAATCCATATAATATAATCCTTATAATATCACAATATAATTACTATAATATTATCCAATACAATCCATATAAAATTAAATCCATATAATTATCATCAATATATCCATATTATATAATCCAATATATTAATATAATATCATTAATATCATTCTAATATAATCCATTAATATATCAATATCATCATATAATATCATCAATATAATACATTTAATATAATAAATATCATCCATATAATATCATAATATAATCCCTATAATATAATCATATCAAACATATAATATATCAAAATAATCCATTTAATATCATCAAATATATTCCATATAATATCATCTATATAATCCATATAATATCATCAATATAATCCATATAACTTATAATCAACATAATCCATTAATATCATCAATACCTTCCATATAATATCATCCATATAATCCAATATATCATCAATACAATCCATATAATAGATTCCATTATAAATCCATATAATATCATCAATATAATACATATACATATAATCAAAATAATCCATATAATATAATCAATATAAATCCATATAATATAATCCATATAATATCATTCAATATAATCCATATAATATCATCAATATCATCATATAATATAATCCCTATTCAATATATCTATATAATATCATCAATATAATTCCATATAATTTCAAAATATATTCCACATAATATCAATTCATTATCATCATATAATATCATCAATATAATCCAATCTAATATCATACATATAATATCATCCCAATATAATCATATAATATCCTCCAATATCATCCATCCTATAATATCATCAATATAATCTACCTAATATCATAATAAATCCATAAATATCTTCAATATATCCATATAATATCTATACATCCATATAATATCATCAATATAATCATCCATTGTAATCCATATAATACCATCAAATAATCCATATAATAGCATCAATATCATCCCATATAATATCATAATATCATCACATAATTTTCATAATATAATCCATATAATATCATCCAATATCTTACCATATAATATAATTCAATATAATCCCTACAATATAATCAATATAATCCTATAATTCATCATATAATCTCTATAATATCACCAATATATACATATAATATCATAATATAATCCATATAATATCAACCAATATAATTCCATATAATATCATAATATAAATCAATAATATCATCAATATTATCACATATATCATAGATATTAAACCATAATAATATCATCAATATAATCTTATATTTAATTCCATATAATATCACCAATATAATCCATATAATATTTATCATACAATCCATATATATAATCCATATACTATCTTCAATATAATCCATATAATATCATCAATATATCCATATAATATATAAATATATGCATCTAATATAATCCATATTAATACATCAATATCATCCATCATAATATCATCAATATAATACCCATATAATATAATAAATATCATACATATAATAATCATCAATATAATCCCATATAATAATCATCAATATAAACATATAATATCATCAACATATCCCCATATAATATCAATCAATATAAGCCATTATAATATAATTCCCCATATAATATAATCCATATAATATCATCTATTTAATCCATAATATCATATTTATCCATATAATATCATCAATATAATCCATATTAATATCATCATTATAATCCATATAACATCATCAATATCATCCACATAATATAATCAATTATAATCACCCATATAATATCATAAATATAATCCACATAATATCATCAATTTAATCCATATAAATACCATCAATATAATCCCATTAATATCAACAATATAATCCATATAATATCAACAATATAATCATATAATATCATAATATAATCCATATAATTATCAACAATATAATCATATATTATCATCAAATTATCCATATAATATTCATCAATATTATCCACATAATATAATCAATTTATCCCATATAATATCATCATTATAATCAATATAATATATTCCATATAATATCATCAATATCATCCATATAATATCATAAATATAATTCCATATCAAATCATATCATCCAATATAATCCCATATAATATCATCCCCCCCAATCCAAATTTCCATATAAATCATCAACATAATCCATCTAATATCATCCAATACATTCCATATAATATCATCAATATATCCATATAATATCATCAATATAATCCCATATAATATAATCAATATAATCCATATACTATCTCAATATCATCCCATATAATATAATAATATAATACATATAATTATAATATAATCCATATAATATCACAAATATATCCATATAATATAATAATATAATCCATATAATATAATACCCCCTATAATATATCAATATAATCCATATAATAATCATCAATATAATCCCATATAATATAATTCCAATATATCCATATAATATCTAATATAATCCATATAATATCCATCAATAAAATCATATAATATAATCAATATCTCCTTATAATATAATACCATATAATATCATAATATAATCCATATAATATCATCAATATATCCATATAATATAATCAATATCTTTCCATATAATATCTCAATATAATCCCATATATATCCTCAATATAATAATAAAATGTTATCATTATAAATCCATATAATATCATCAATATCTTCCATATAATATCATCAATATAATCCATATAATATCATAATATAATCCATATAATATATAATATACAATCCATCTAAAATCATCAATATATCCTTAATAATATCATCAATATAACCATAATAATTCATCAATATCATCCATATAATATCTCAATTATTATACATATAACATAATCAATATTATCCATATAATATCATAAATATAATCATATTAATATCTTCAATATAATCCCCATATTATATCATCAATATAATCCCATATTATATCTTCAATTTAATCCATATAATATCCTCAATATAATAAACAAAATATCATCAATATAATCATATTCTATATCACTATACCCCAAATTTAATATCATAATATCATTTCATATAATATCATTCAATATAATCCATATATATTTCAATATAATCCATATAATATCATAATACATAATCCATATAATATAATCAATACCTTCCATATAACTCATCAATATAATCCATATAATATCTCATATCATTCATATAATATAATCAATATAATTCCATATAATATCAATAACATTCCATATAATATATCAATCAATACCTTCCCATATAATATAATCAATATATCCATATAATATCATAACATATTCCCATAAATATCATCAATACTTCCATATAATATCCTATCAATATAATCCTATAAATATCATCAAATACAATCCATATAATATCATCAATATAATACATATAATATCATCAATATAATCCCATTATAATATCATAATATAATCCATATAATATCATATCAATATAATCCATATAAAAATTCATCAATATAATCCCATATAATAATCATCTATATAATCCATATAATATCATCAATATCATCCATATATATCTCAATATAATCCATATAAATCATTCCATATTATCCATATAAATATCATAAATATAATTCCATATAATATCAATCAATATCATTACATAATATCCATCAATATAATCCCATATAATTCTAATATCATCCATATAATATCTCAAATATAATCCCTGAATATAATCAATATAATTCCTATAATATCATCCATATAATATATATAAATATCACCAATATAATCCATATAATATCATCCAATATAATCCATATAATATCAAACATATAATACATATAATATCATCAATATAATCCATATAATACATCAACATTATCCACATTTGATAATCAATATAATCCATTATAAATCATAATATAATCCATATAATATAATCATATTATAATCACCAATATTATAAATCCATATAATATTATACAATACAATCCATATATTATAATTCCATATAATATCATCCAATATATCCATATAATATCATCAAATATAATCCCATATAATATATCATAAATATCATCATTAATATAATCCTATAATATAATAATTCATCCCATATAATATCATCATTATAATACATATAATTTAATAAATACTAATCCATATAAATATCATCAATATAATCCATATAATATCATCAATTCAAACCTTATAATATCATCAACATAATCTCTTATAATATCATCAATATATATACATATAATATAATACATATAATAATAATAATATAATATCTCAATATAATCCCATAATATCATCCAATAATAATCCATATAATATAATCAATATATCCATATACAATATATCAATATCATCCATATAACATCATCACTATAATCCACATAATATATCCAATACATATTAATCCATATAATATCATAAATATCATCCACATAATATCAATTTTTTTCAATATAATCCTTATTATATCTCAATATAATCCATATAATATCTAAATATAATCCTAATTATATCACCAATATAATACATATAAATCATCAATATAATCCATATAATATCACAATAAATCCATATAATATTCATAATAGAATCCATATAATATCATCAATATTATCCAATAATATCATCAATATAGTACCATATAATATCATCAATATAATCCTTTTAATATAATTCCATATAAATATCATAATATAATTCCATATATATCATCAATATAATCCATATCATTCATCAATAAATCCATATAATATACATCAATATAAATCTTTAATATAATCAACATACTCCATATAATTCATAATACAATCCATATAATATCATAATATAATTCCCATATAATATCATAATATAATCCATTTAAATATAATCAATATAATCCATATACTATCCTCAATATCATCCATATAATATCATCAAAATAATCCCCATATAATATCATCAATATAATCCATATAATATCATAAATTATCATCATATAATATACATCAATATAATCCATATAATATAATCCCTATAATATCATAAATACAATCATATAATATCATCATATAATCCATCTAATATCATCAATATAATTTCCATATAATATTCTCAATATAATCCATATAATATCATCAATATAATCACATTTTAATATCATCAATATCATACATATAATATAATTCCATATAATATAATACAATAATCCATATAATATCATCCAATATATCCATATTATATCTATCATATTTTCATATAATATCATCAATATAATTATTATTTTCATTATTATTATCATTTATTATATATTTTATTATTTTATTATCATTATTATTACATTTTTTTATTATTATATTATCATTTTTATTATTTTCATTATTATTTTTATCATATTTTTATCACCCTATTATATTATTTTTATTATTATCATTATATTATCATTATTATTATCATTATTATAAAAATTTTTTATTATCAAAATCATTATTATCATTACTATTATTATTATTTTCATTATTATTTTCATTTTTATTATTATCATTTTATTATCATTTTTCATTATTATTATCATTATTATTTTTATTATTATCATTATTATTTTTACTTATTCTATTTTATTATTATCATTATTATTATCATTATTATTTTTATTATTTTTATTTTTATCATTTTAAAAATTT
>NW_026507884.1:0-10130 GCF_026875155.1 Cherax quadricarinatus
AGAAAACACAAGATGAAACAAAAGATAAGATGAAAACAAGATGAACACAAGATGAACACAAGATGGACACAAGGTGGACATAAGATGACACAAGATGAACACAAGATGAGCACAAGATGAGCACAAGATGAACACTAGATGAGCACAAGATGAACACAAGATGAACACAAGGTGAACAAAAGATGAACGCAAGGTGAGCACAAGATGGACAAAAGATGAGGAAAAGATGAGCAAAAGAGAAGCACAAGATGAACACAAGATGAGCACAAGATGAACACAAGGTGAACACAAGGTGAACACAAGATGAACACAAGATGAACACAAGATGAACACAAGGTGAACACAAGGTGAACACAAGATGAACACAAGATGAACACAAAAAACACAAGGGAAAAAAGAAAACACAAATGAAAAATAAAAAAAAGAGAGCCAAGAGAACACAAGATGAAAAAAAGGGGAAACAAGGAAAACCCAAAATAACCAAGATGAACACAAGGGAACACAAGGTGACACAAATGAACACAGATGAACACAAAAATGAAAACAAAGAAAAAGAGAAACACAAAAGAAAAAAGAAACACAAGAACACAAGATAACAAAGATGACACAAATGAACACAAGAGTACAATTTAAAACCCAAAATGACACAAAAGAGCAAAAAGATGAAAACCCAAAGACAAAGATAACAAGAAGAACACAAGATGAAAAACAAATTAACTCAGATGGACACAAGTACAAAAGAACAAAATGACACAAAAAAAAAACCCAGATGACACAAGATAAAAAAAGAAACACAAGGAAAACCCAAAATGACCAAAACCCAAAATGAAAACAAGAGAACACAATTCACAAGATAAACAAAAAAACCAAATGAAACAAAGATGAAAAACAAGATAACCAAGATGGACAAAAAGTGACAAAGATGAAACAAAAAACACAAGATAAAAAAAAGAAAATACAAAGAGAAAAACAAGGTGGCACAAAAACCCCAAAAAAAAAACCAAAAAAAACAAAGAGAAAAAGGCCAAAAAGGGGGGAAAAACAAATGAAAAAGAAAAAAAAAAGGGGGCACAAGAAACACAAGAGAGCACAAGAGAACCAAAAGGGGGCCCAAAAACAAAGGTGAACAAGATGAAAAAAAAAGCCAAAAAATAAACACAAAAAGACAAAAAAAAACAAGATAACCAAGATAACCAAGAAAAAAAAAGAAAAGAACACAAGATGACACAAGTAAAAAAACCCAAAAGGAACACAAGATGAACACAAAGGAAACAAAAAAAAACCAAAGACAAAACCCCAAAGGGAAACAAGAGACACAAAATGACCAAAAAAAAAAATAAAACCAAAAAGGACACAAAGAAACAAGAAAAAAAAGGGGCACAAGGAACAAAAAAGAGAACAAAGTAAACAAGAGAACAGAAAAAAAACACAAATGACACAAATTAACACAAAAAAATTTAAAAAAAAGAAACAAAGAAACAAAAATGAACAAAGATGAAACCCAAAATAACACAAGATAAAAACAAAAACACAAATAACACAAATAAACAAGAGGAAAAAAAAAAAAAACAAAAAAAAAAACAAAAGGGCAAAAAAAAAAAACAAAGAACCAAAAAACAAAAAAAGGAAAAAAAAGGAACCAAGATGAACAAAAAAAGAACAAAAAAAAAAGGGCACAAAAAAAAGAACAAAAAACAAAAGAAAAAAGAAAAAAACCCAAAGGGAAAAAAAAGAAAAAAAATGAAAAATAAAAAAAAAAGGAACCAAAGAGAAAACACAAGAAAAAAAACACAAATAAAAAAATGAACCCAAAAAAAAATAAAAAAAACCAAAAGGGGCCCAAAAAACAAAGAGAACACAAATAACCCAAAAAACAAAAAGGAAAAAAAAAAAAAAAACACAAGAAAAAAAAAAAAGAAAACCCAAATAAAAAAAAAAAAAAAAAAAAAACACAAAAAAATAAAAGAAAAAAAAAGGGACACAATGAACAAAAGAAAAACCCAAATAAAAAAAGAACCAAATAAAAAGAACCAAAAAACAAGATGAAACAAATGGGAAAAAAGAAACACAAAATGAAAAAAAAAATAAACAAAAACCCAAAAAAAAACAAGAGAAACAAGTAACACAAGGAACAAGTGAACACAAGTGAACAAAGTGAACAAAAAGGGTCAAAAAAAATGAAAAAAAAGATACCCCAAAAAAAAACCCAAAATGAACCAAATGACAAAGATGAAAACCCAAAGGGAAAAAAGAGGAAAAAAGGGAAACCCAAAGAACAAGTGAAAAAAAAAAAACCCAAATGACACAAGAGAAAAAGAGAACAAAAAAAACACAAAATTTAAAAAAAAACACAAGTGAAAAAAAATAACAAAGGGAAAAAAAACCCAAAAGGGGCCCAAAATGAACCCAAAAAAACAAAAGATAAAACCCAAAAAAAAAGAAGAAAAAAAACCCAAGAGAACCAAAAATCCCCAAAAAAATAAAAAAAAACACAAAGAAACAAAAAAAAAAAGAACACAAGATAACCAAAAGACAAAAGAAAAGAAAACAAGAAAAACACAAAAGAACCCAAATAACCAAAATGAAAAAAGGAAAAAAAACAGAGGGCCCCGATAACAAAGATGGACAAAAAACAAAGGAACACAAAATGAAACAAAATTCACAAGGAAAAAAAAATAAACAAAAAAAAAAAAAGGGAAAACAAGGTTTAAAAAAAAATGAAACAAAAAAACAAGTGAAACACAAGTGAACACAAGTTAAAAAAAACAAGAGAACACAAATAAAAAAACCAAATGAACAAAAATACAAAAAAACCAAGAAAAAAAAAAAAAACCAAAAAAATAAACAAATGAACCAAGATGAAAAAAGGGGCACAAGATGAACACAAAATAAAAGAAAAAAGAAAAAAAAACCAAAAAAAAAAACCCAAAAAAGAAAAAAAAGGGAAAACCAAGAGAAACCAAAGGACAAAGATAAACAAAAAAGGGAAAAAATGAACCAAAAGAACGGGAAAAAAAACAAAAGATAACAAAGGGAAAAAGGAAATTAAACCAAGGAACACAAGATGACACAAAAAAAAAAGAACAACAAGTGAACAAAGATGAACAAAGATAACACAAGATGAAAAAACACAAGATGAAAAAAGATGACACAAAGAACACAAGGGGAACACAAATGACAAAGAAACACAAGATGAACCAAGATAACCAAATAACACAAGAATGGGGAAAACAAATGCAAAAAAGAAAACAAAGAACACAAGATGAACCCCCAGAAAAATGGAACACAAGATAAACAAGATGAACACAAAGGGGAAAAACAAGATGAACAAAAAAGATGCACATTGAACACAAAAGATGAGCACAAGATGAACCCAAAATGAACACAAGATGAAAACAAGTGAACAAAGATAATCAAGTGAAAAGACACAAGAGAGAAAGATGAAAAAAAAAAAAGGAAAAAAACAAATAAATGACACAAGATGACACAAGATGAACCAAAAAAGATGAGCACAAGAAAGACACAAGGATGAAAAACAAGAAACACAAGAAACAAAATGAAAACAAATGACACAAGATGAACACAAGAGACACAAGAAAGGACACAGAAGAACAAATAAACACAAGAAAAAACAAGAGAACAAGATGAACAAAAGGATGAGACAAAGATGAACCAAAAAATGAACACAAAATGAACACAAAGTAAAACAATTTAGCACAAGTATTGACCCCAAGATAACACAAAAAAAAAAGGGAAAAAAGATTAAAATGACAAGGAACAAACACAAGATAACCAAAGAACACAATGACACAAGATGAAAAACACAAACAAAGATGAAAACAAGTAAAAAACAAAATGACACAATACACAAGATGACACAAATGAAGCAATGAACAAAGCCCAAATGAGCACAAGAATGAAAAAACCCAAAAGAAAAGATGAAACAAAGAAAAACAAGATGAAACACAAGATGACAAAATGAAACACAAGATGACACAAGATTTAACACAAAGATGACAAAAAGATGAACACAAGATGAAACCCAAAATGAACACAAGATGACAAGATGGGAAAAGTACAAAGATGAACAAAACCACAAGATAACACAAGATGAAACAAAATGAACACAAGATGAACACAAAGACACAAGATGAACACAAGATTGAACACAAGTGAACCAAGATGAAAGGAAACAATGAACACAAGATAACCAAGAGAACAAAAAAGGTAACACAAGATGAACACAAGATAAAAATGACACAAGATAAGAAACACAAGGATGAAACCAAGAAAAAGAAAAAAAAGATGACACAAGATGACAAAAAAGACAAAACAAAGGAACAAGATGAACCAAGGAACCAAGATGAACACAAAAAATGAAACAAAGGGACAAAAAGAGCACAAAATGAACACAAGATAAACCAAAAAAGTGAAAACAAGATGAACACAAATGAAAAGAAACACAAGTGACACAAGAAAACAAGATGAGCACAAGAAACAAGATGAACAAAGATGAAAAAGTAATAAACACAAGAAAAACACAAGAAAATCAAATACACAAAGATGAACACAAGATGACCACAAATGAAACAAAGATAAAAAAAATTAACACAAGATGACACAAGATGAACCAAGATGAACAAATGAACACAAAATGAACCCCAAGATAGAATAAAAACCATGATGAACCACAAATGAACACAAGGGAACACAAGGAAACCAAGATAACACAAGGTGAACCCCAAAATGAAAAGATACACAAGAAACACAAAATGACCAAGAGAACCAAGATGAACAAAATGAACACAAGAGGGAAAACAAGTGGCACAAGATAAACACAAGATAACACAAGATAATACAAGAAACACAAGGAGAACACAAGATGAACAAAAGATTTCACAAGATGAACACAAGATGAGCACAAAGATGAACACAAAAATGAAAAAAACAAATAAAGGGGTACAAAGATGAACACAAGTGAGACACAAATGAACACAATGAGCAAGAGAACAAAAATGAAAGAGAAACAAGAGACAAAAAACACAAGATGCACAAAAACCAAGAAAGAACACAAGATGACACAAAGATGAACACCAAAAGAAACAAGATAAAAAGTGAACAAACACAAGAGAAAAAAAGGATGAACAAAAAAAGAACACAAGAAACACAAAACACAAGAAAAAACACAAGATGAAGCAAAGATAACACAAGATAACACAAGAGAAACAAAAGATGAACCAAGATGGAACAAAGAAAAAAGAACAAGTAAAAAAAAAGATAACAAAGAGAAAAAAAACACAAGATTAACACAAGATGAAAAAAAAAAACCCAAGATGAACACAAGAATGAACCAAAAAACAAATGACCAAAGAACAAGAAAACAAAGAAGACACAAGAAAAACACCAAGGGAAAAACAAAGGACAAAAATGAACACAAGTGAGCCAAAGGACAAAAAAAAGAACACCAGAACACAAGTGACAAAATGAACAAATAAAACAAATGACACAAAATGACACAAGATGAACCAATAAACAAGGGAAAACAAGTGAACAAAAGGAAAAACAAAAAAGAATGAACCAGATCAAAGATTGAGAAAAAATACACAAATGACCAGATGAACACAAGATGGGCACAAGATGAACACAAAGAACAAAGGGGCACAAATGAACAAATAAAAAAGAAAAAGGAAACAAAGGTGAACACAAGATGAAACAAATGGAACACAAGGAGAAAAAAGAGAAACAAATGAAAAAAGACACAAGGACACAAGAGAGCAAAGAACACAAGAAAAAAAGGGGACAAAGAAAAGACAAAAAGAAAAAACAAAGAACACAAGAAAAATTTGACAAGAAAACCAGAAGACACAATGAACAAGAGAACACAAGATGAGCAAAGAAACAAGTGGAACAAAACAAAACAAAGGACACAAATGACACAAGATGACACAAGATGAACAAAGAAGACAAATGAACAAAGATGAACAAAGATGAACAAAGATGGACAAAAGGGAAAAGAAACAAAGACACAAGATAAACAAATGAAGCACGAAAAAGATGAACAAACACAAATGAACAAGAACACAAGGAACAAAAGAGAACACAAAAAGATGACAAGAAAAAAGTGGAACAAAGATAACACAAAAGGCACAAGATAAACAAAGAACACAAGAGGGCAAAGCAAAACCAATAACACAAATGAGACAAGAAAACACAATGACACAATGGAGACACAAGCGTGAGACACAAGAGAAAAAAGAACAAAAGATGAAACAAGAAACAAAATGAACACAAATGAACACAAATGGAACACAAGGTGACAAAGAAAACAAAAGGAAGAAACCAAGAGAAAAAAAAAATAACAAGATGACCAAAGAACACAAGAAAACAAGAACAAAGAGAACAAAGAAACAACAAAAAAACAAAGATAAAAAACAAGATGAAAACACTGAAAAAAACAAGAAGACACAAGAAACAAAGAAAAAAACAAAAGAAAAAAAAAAAAAAACAAAATGGGGAAAAAAAACACAAAAGGGGGGCACAAATAAAAAAAAAAGAACACAAAAAAAAAAAAAAAAATTGAACAAAATGAACAAATGAACACAAATGACAAAAAGAAAAAAACAAAGGAAAAAAAAAGGACACAAGGAACAAAAAAATGAAAAACACAAATGAACCCAAAAAAAGAAACACAAAATGAAAAAAAAAACAAAAAAAGGAAAAAAAACAAAAGGGGCCAAAAAAAAGATAAAAAACAAAAAACACAAGGGAGAAAAAAAGAAAAAAAAAAAATGAAAAAAGGAACCAAAATAAAAAAGGGGAAAAAAAAAATAAAAGAAAACCAAAAAAAATAACACCCCAAAAAAAAAAAAGAAAAAAGAAAAAAAAAAATGACAAAAGAAAAAAAAAAAAAAAGAAAAAAATAAAAAAAAAGAAAAATAAAAAACCAAAAAAAGGGGGAAAAAAAAACAAGGAAAAAAAAAAGGGCCAAAAAACCCAAATGACCAAAAAAAAGAAAACCCAAGAAAGAAAAAAAAGAAAAAAATAAAAAAAAAGGAACAAAAAACAAAAAAACCCAAAGGGGGGAAAAAAAAAACAAAGGGAAAAAAAACAAGAGACACAAGAAGAAACAAAAAAAAGAGACAAAGATGAAAAAAAACCCAAAAAGAAACACAAAACCAAAAACACAAAGGAAAGAAAACAAGATTTAAAAAAAAAACAAAAAAAAAAACACAAGAATTCCCCCAAAAAAAAAAAATTAACAAAAAAAAAGAAAATAACACAAGATGAAAACAAGGGAAAAAAGGGAACCCAAGGGGAAAAAAAGGAAAAATAACACAAAAGAGCAAAAGGGAAAAAAAAATAACACAAGAAGAACACAAGGAGAAAAAGGGAAAAAGAGCCCCAAAAAAAAAAAGAAAAAAAAGAAAAAAGCCAAATAAAAAAACCCCAAGGAAAAAAAGAAAGAAAACAAAAACCCCAAATAAAAAAAAACCAAAATGAACAAAGAGAACACAAAGAAAAAAAAATGAAAAAGTGACCAAAAAAAATGAACACAAATAAACCCAAAAAAAAAAAAAAACACAAATGACAAAAGAATAACAAAGAAAACAAAATGAAACCCAAAATGAACAAAAAGGGGGGCCCGGGAAAAAAAAAAGGCCAAAAAAAAGATGAAAACACAAGATAACCCAAAAAAAAACAAAGAACAAAAGGAACAAAAAACCAAAAAAACAAAAAAAAAGGAAAAAAGGGAAAAAAAGAAAAAAAAAAAATAAAAAAAACAAAAAATGAAAAAAAAAGAAACCCAAGAGAAAAAAACAAAGGGGAAAAAAGAAAAAAAACACAAGAACAAAAGATAAACAGAAATGAAAAAAAAAAAAGACAAAGAAAAAACAAAAAACAAAAGAAAAAAAACAAAAAAAAAACAAAGGACAAAAAGAAAAAAAAAAAAAAAAAAGGAAAAAATTAAAGGGGAAAAAAAAAAAAGAACACAAGTAAAAAAAAAAAAAACCCAAAAATTGAACCACAAAATGAAAAAGCCCAAAAAAAAAAAAAAGACAAAAAAAAAAAAACGATGAAAAAAAACCCCAAGATGGAAAAAAAAAAGAGAACACAAAAAAAACAAAAAAAAAAGGGCACAAAGAAAAAAAACAAAGAAAACCCCAAAAAAACACAAAAAAAAAACCCCAAAAACCAAAAAAAAGGGAAAAAAAACAAAAAAAAAACACAAGTAAAAAAACCCAAATACCAAGAAAAACAAAAAAAAAAAAAAACAAAATGGGAAACAAAAAAAAGAAAAACAAGAACAAAAAAAAAAAAAACAAAAAAAAGATAAACAAAAAAAAAAACCAAGGAAAAAAGAAAAAAAAAGCAGATGAACAAGGAACCACAAAGGAAAACCCAAAAAAAGAAAAACCCAAAAAAAAAAAAGGGGAAACCAAAAAAAAGTAAACAAGAGAAACAAAAAGGAAAAAGAAACAAAAACCAAGATTAACCAAGAAAAAAACCCAAAAAACAAAAAAAAGATGAACCAAAAAAAAAAAAAAAAAAAAAAGATGGGCACAAGAAAACACAAGATGAAAACAAAACAAAGAACCAAATAAACAAAAAAAATAAAAAAAAAGAAAACACAAGAAAAAAAAACCAAAGGGCACAAGGGGAAAAAAAGATGACACAAGGTGAACAAAAAAACTGAACACAAAAACCCCAAAAAAGAAAAAAAAAAACACAAGAAAAGTAAACCCAAAAAAAAAAAAACCAAGGGGGAAAAAAAAGGAACCAAGGTTTTAACACAAGAAAAAAGAACACAAGATGAACACAAGGGGAAAAAAAAAAGAAAAACAAAAACAAAAACCAAGAAAAAGAAACACAAAGGGAAAAATAAAAAAAAAAAGAAAAAAACCCCCAAAAACAAAAACAAAATGAAACCCAAGTGAACCAAGATGGGGAAAAAAAAATAAAAACAAGAGACACAAAGGGGAAAAAAAAAAAAAAAACAAAAAAAAAAAAAAATAAAAAGAAAAAAACAAAAGAAAAAAGGAAAAAAATGAAAACAAAAAAAGAAAAAATGAAAAAAAGAAAGAAACACAAATGGGAAAATGAAAAAAAAAAGAACCAAAAAAAATGACAAAATGAACAAAAAACAAAATGACCACAAAAAAAAAGAAAAAAAAAGGGGGAAAAAAAAGATAAACACAAGATGAACACAAGATGAACACAAGATGAACACAAGATGAGCACAAGATGAACTCAAGATGAGCACAAGATGAACACAAGATGAACACAAGATGAACACAAGGTGAACATAAGATGACTCAAGATGAACACAAGATTAGCACAAGATGAGCTCAAGATGAACACAAGATGAGCACAAGATGAACACAAGAGGAACACAAGGTGAACACAAGATGAACACAAGGTGAACACAAGATGAACACAAGATGAACACAAGATGAACACAAGGAGAACACAAGATGAACACAAGATTTCACAAGATGAACACAAGATGAGCACAAGATGAACATAAAATGAACAAAGGGTGGACACAAGATGAACACAAGCTGAGCACAAGATGAACACAAGATGAGCACAAGATGAACACAAGATGATCACAAGATGACACAAGATGAACACAAGATGAACACAAGATGACACAAGATGAACACAAGATGAGCACAAGATGAACAAAAGATGAACACAAGATGAACACAAGATGAGCACAAGATGAACACAAGATGAACACAAGATGAACACAAGATGAACTCAAGATGGACACAAGATGAACACAAGATGAGCAAAAGATAAACACAAGATGAGCACAAGATAAACACAAGATGAACACAAGATGAACACAAGATGAACACAAGATGAGCACAAGATGAACTCAAGATGAGCACAAGATGAACACAAGATGAACACAAGGTAAACACAAGATGAACACAAGATGAGCACAATATGAACACAAGATGAGCACAAGATGAACACTAGATGAACACAAGATGAACACAAGATGAACTCAAGATGGACACAAGGTGGACACAAGATGAACACAAGATGAGCACAAGATAAACAGAAAATGAACACAAGATGAACACAAAAACACAAGATGAACACAAGAAGAAAAAAAAACA
>NW_026507886.1:0-11635 GCF_026875155.1 Cherax quadricarinatus
ACTGTATGTGCTTGCAAGACTGTGTGTGTCTTGTAAGACTGAAGTGTGTCTAGTAAGACTGTAGTCTGTCTTGTAAGGCTAGACTGTGTCTTGTAAGACAATAGTGTATCACGTAAGACTGTAGTTTGTCTTGTAAGACTGTAGTGTGTCTTGGAAAACTGTAGTGTGCCTTGAAAAACTGTAGTGTGTCTTCCAAAACTCTAGCGTGTCTTGTAAGACTTTAGTGAGTCTTGTATGAGCGAAGTGTGTCTTGTAAGACTCTAGTGAGTCTTATGAGACAGTACTGTGTCTTGTAAAACTCTGGTGTGTCTTGTAAGACTGTAGTGTGTCTTATAAGACTGTAGTGTGTCTTGTAAGACTGTAGTGTGTCTTGTAAGACTTTAGTGTGTCTTGTAAGACTGTAGTGTGTCTTTTAAAACTGTAGTGTGTCTTGTAAGACTGTAGTGTGTCTTGTAAGACTGTAGTTTGTCTTGTAAGACTGAAGTGTGTCTTGTAAGACTGTAGGGTGTCTTGTAAAACTGTCGTGTGTCTTGTAAGACTGTAGTGTGTTTTGTAAGTCTGTAGTGTGTCTTCTAAGACTGTAGTGTGTCTTGTAACACTTCAATGTGTCTTGTAAAACTGCAGAGTGTCTTGTAAAACTGCAGAGTGTCTTGTAAAACTTTAGTTTGTCTTTTAAGACTGTAGTTTGTTTTGAAAGATTCTGGTGTGTCTTGTAAGACTGTAGTGTGTCTTGTAAGACGGTAGTGTTTCTTGTGAGCATTAGTGTGTCTTTTAAGACTGTAGTGTGTCTTGTACGGCTGCAGTGTGTCTTGTATGACTGTAGTGTGTCTTTTAAATCTGTAGTGTGTCTTGTAAGACAGTAGTGTGTCTTATAAGACTCTAGTATGTCTTGTAAGACTGAAGTGAGTCTTGTAAGACTGTAGTGTGTCTTGTAAGACTGTACTGTGTCTTGTAAGACTGTAGTGTGTCTTGTAAGACTTTAGTGTGTCTTGTAAAACTGTAGTGTGTCTTGTAAAACTGTACTTTGTCTTTTAAACTGTGTGTGTCTCGTAAGACTGTATGTTTTGAAGACTGTTGTGTGTCTTGTAAAGGTAACTGGTCTTGTAAAACAATATGTATATTAAGACTGGTGTGTCTTGTAAGACTGTAGTGTGTCTTGGAAAACTGTAGGTCCTTTTAAAAAATGTAGTGTGCTGCAAGACTCTATGTGTCAGTAAGTCTTTTGTGTTCTTTTAAGACTCTAGTGAGTCTTGTAAAGGTGTAGGGTGTCTTGTAAGACTTTAATGTGTCTTGTAAACTAACTGTCTTTTTAACTGTGTGTTCTTGTAAAAATCTGGGGTGTCTTGTAAGATGTAGTGTTCTTTAAACTTAGTGTGTCTTGTAAGACTGTAGTGTCCTTGTAAATTTAGTTGTTTTAAGACTGTGTATGCTTTTAAACTGAAATGTTCTTGTAAGAGTATGTGCTCAAACTGTAGTTTGTCTTTTAAGACTTTGTGTGTCTGTAAGACTGAAGTGTGTCTTGTAAGACGTAGTGTGTTTGTAAAAAGTCGTGTTCTTGTAAGACTTTATGTTTTTGTAAGTTGTAGTGTGTCTTTTAAGACTGTGTGTGCTTGTAACCTTCAATGTGTCTTTTAAAACTGCAGGTGTCTTGTAAAACTTTTTGTCTTTTTTAAAACTGTAGTTTGTCCTTTAAAAAAATGGTGTTTTGTAAACTGTGTGTGTCTATGCGTCTTGTAAGACTGTAGTGTGTCTTGTAAGACAGTAGTGTATCTTGTGAGACTGTAGTGTGTCTTGTAACACTGAAGTGTGTCTTGTAAGACTGTAGTGTGTCTTGTAAAACTGTAGTGTGTCTTGCAAGACTAGACTGGGTCTTGTAAGACAGTAGTGTGTCTTGAAAGACTGAAGTGTGTCTTTTAAGACTGCAGTGTGTCTTCTAAGACTGTCGTGTGTCTTGTAAGACTGTAGTGTGTCTTGTAAGACTGTAGTGTGTCTTGCAAGACTGTTGTGTGTCTTGTAAGACTGAAGTGTGTCTAGTAAGACTGTAGTCTGTCTTGTAAGGCTAGACTGTGTCTTGTAAGACAATAGTGTATCACGTAAGACTGTAGTTTGTCTTGTAAGACTGTAGTGTGTCTTGGAAAACTGTAGTGTGCCTTGAAAAACTGTAGTGTGTCTTCCAAAACTCTAGTGTGTCTTGTAAGACTTTAGTGAGTCTTGTAAGAGCGAAGTGTGTCTTGTAAGACTCTAGTGAGTCTTATGAGACTGTAGTGTGTCTTGTAAAACTCTGGTGTGTCTTGTAAGACTGTAGTGTGTCTTATAAGACTGTAGTGTGTCTTGTAAGACTGTAGTGTGTCTTGTAAGACTTTAGCGTGTCTAAAACTGTAGTGTGTCTTGTAAGACTGTAGTGTGTCTTGTAAGACTGTAGTTTGTCTTGTAAGACTTAGTGTGTCTTGTAAAACTGAAGAGTGTCTTTTAAGACTGTAGTGTGTCTTGTAAAACTGTCGTGTGTCTTAAAAGACTGCAGTGTGTCTTGTAAAACTTTAGTTTGTCTTTTAAGACGGTAGTTTGTCTTGAAAGACTGTAGTGTGTCTTGTAAAACTTTAGTTTGTCTTTTAAGACGGTAGTTTGTCTTTAAAGACTGTAGTGTGTCATGTAAGACTGTAGTGTGTCTTGTAAGACAGTAGTGAGTCTTGTGAGACTGAAGTGTGTTTTGTAAGACTGAAGTGTGTCTTGCAAGACTGTAGTGTGTCTTGTAAGACTGTTGTGTGTCTTCTAAGACTGTCGTGTGTCTTGTAAGACTGAAGTGTGTCTTGTAAGACTGTAGTGTGTCTTGTAAGACAGTAGTGTGTCTTGTGAGACTGAAGTGTGTTTTGTAAGACTGAAGTGTGTCTTGAAAGACTGTTGTGTGTCTTGTAAGACTGTAGTGTGTCTTCTAAGACTGTCGTGTGTCTTGTAAGACTCAAGTGTGTCTTGTAAGACTGTAGTGTGTCTTGCAAGACTGTAGTGTGTCTTGTAAGACTGTTGTGTGTCTTGTAAGACTGAAGTGTGTCTTGTAAATGCGTCTTGTAAGACTGTGTGTGTCTTGTAAGACAGTAGTGTATCTTGTGAGACTGTAGTGTGTCTTGTAACACTGAAGTGTGTCTTGTAAGACTGTAGTGTGTCTTGTAAAACTGTAGTGTGTCTTGCAAGACTAGACTGGGTCTTGTAAGACAGTAGTGTGTCTTGAAAGACTGAAGTGTGTCTTTTAAGACTGCAGTGTGTCTTCTAAGACTGTCGTGTGTCTTGTAAGACTGTAGTGTGTCTTGTAAGACTGTAGTGTGTCTTGCAAGACTGTTGTGTGTCTTGTAAGACTGAAGTGTGTCTAGAAAGACTGTAGTCTGTCTTGTAAGGCTTGACTGTGTCTTGTAAGACAATAGTGTATCACGTAAGACTGTAGTTTGTCTTGTAAGACTGTAGTGTGTCTTGGAAAACTGTAGTGTGCCTTGAAAAACTGTAGTGTGTCTTCCAAAACTCTAGTGTGTCTTGTAAGACTTTAGTGAGTCTTGTAAGAGCGATAGTGTGTCTTGTAAGACTCTAGTGAGTACTTATGAGACTGTAGTGTGTCTTGTAAAACTTGGTGTGTCTTGTAAGACTGTAGTGTGTCTTGTAAGACTGTAGTGTGTCTTGTAAGACTGTAGTGTGTCTTGTAAGACTTTAGCGTGTCTTGTAAGACTGTAGTGTGTCTTGTAAGACTGTAGTGTGTCTTGTAAGACTGTAGTGTGTCTTGTAAGACTGTAGTTTGTCTTGTAAGACTGTAGTGTGTCTTGTAAAACTGAAGAGTGTCTTTTAAGACTGTAGTGTGTCTTGTAAAACTGTCGTGTGTCTTAAAAGACTGCAGTGTGTCTTGTAAAACTTTAGTTTGTCTTTTAAGACGGTAGTTTGTCTTGAAAGACTTCAATGTGTCTTGTAAAACTGCAGAGTGTCTTGTAAAACTGCAGAGTGTCTTGTAAAACTTTAGTTTGTCTTTTAAGACTGTAGTTTGTCTTGAAAGACTCTGGTGTGTCTTGTAAGACTGTAGTGTGTCTTGTAAGACGGTAGTGTTTCTTGTGAGCATTAGTGTGTCTTTTAAGACTGTAGTGTGTCTTGTACGGCTGCAGTGTGTCTTGTATGACTGTAGTGTGTCTTTTATAACTGTAGTGTGTCTTGTAAGACAGTAGTGTGTCTTATAAGACTCTAGTATGTCTTGTAAGACTGAAGTGAGTCTTGTAAGACTGTAGTGTGTCTTGTAAGACTGTACTTTGTCTTGTAAGACTGTAGTGTGTCTTGTAAGACTTTAGTGTGTCTTGTAAAACTGTAGTGTGTCTTGTAAAACTGTACTTTGTCTTTTAAGACTGAAGTGTGTCTTGTAAAACTGTAGTGTGTCTTGTAAGGCTATAGTGTGTCTTGTAAGTCTGTAGTGAGTCTTATAAGACCGTAGTGTGTCTTGCAAGACTGTAGTGTGTCTTGTAAGACTATAGTGTGTCTTGTAAGACTGTATTGTGTCTTGTAAGTCTGTAGTGTGTCTTGTAAGACTGTAGTGTGTCTTGTAAAAGTGTTGTGTGTTTTGTAAGACTGTAGTGTGTTTTGTGAGTCTGTGGTGTGTCTTCTAAGACTGTAGTGTGTCTTGTAAGACTTCAATGTGTCTTGTAAAACTTTAGTTTGTCTTTTAAGACTGTAGTTCGTCTTGAAAGACTGTAGTGTGTCTTGTAAGACTGTAGTGTGTCTTGTAAGACAGTAGTGTATCTTGTGAGACTGTAGTGTGTCTTGTAACACTGAAGTGTGTCTTGTAAGACTGTAGTGTGTCTTGTAAAACTGTAGTGTGTCTTGCAAGACTAGACTGGGTCTTGTAAGACAGTAGTGTGTCTTGAAAGACTGAAGTGTGTCTTCTAAGACTGTCGTGTGTCTTGTAAGACTGAAGTGTGTCTTGTAAGACTGTAGTGTGTCTTGTAAGACTGTAGTGTGTCTTGCAAGACTGTTGTGTGTCTTGTAAGACTGAAGTGTGTCTAGTAAGACTGTAGTTTGTCTTGTAAGACTGTAGTGTGTCTTGTAAGACTGAAGTGAGTCTTGTAAGACTGTAGTGTGTCTTGTAAAACTGTCGTGTGTCTTGTAAGACTGTAGTGTGTTTTGTAAGTCTGTAGTGTGTCTTTTAAGACGGTAGTTTGTCTTGAAAGACTGTAGTGTGTCTTGTAAAACTTTAGTTTGTCTTTTAAGACGGTAGTTTGTCTTTAAAGACTGTAGTGTGTCATGTAAGACTGTAGTGTGTCTTGTAAGACAGTAGTGAGTCTTGTGAGACTGAAGTGTGTCTTGTAAGACTGAAGTGTGTCTTGCAAGACTGTAGTGTGTCTTGTAAGACTGTTGTGTGTCTTCTAAGACTGTCGTGTGTCTTGTAAGACTGAAGTGTGTCTTGTAAGACTGTAGTGTGTCTTGTAAGACAGTAGTGTGTCTTGTGAGACTGAAGTGTGTTTTGTAAGACTGAAGTGTGTCTTGAAAGACTGTTGTGTGTCTTGTAAGACTGTAGTGTGTCTTCTAAGACTGTCGTGTGTCTTGTAAGACTGAAGTGTGTCTTGTAAGACTGTAGTGTGTCTTGCAAGACTGTAGTGTGTCTTGTAAGACTGTTGTGTGTCTTGTAAGACTGAAGTGTGTCTTGTAAGACTTCAGTGTGTCTTGTAAGGCTAGACTGTGTCTTGTAAGACTATAGTGTATCATGTAAGACTGTAGTGTGTCTTGTAAGACTGTAGTGTGTCTTGGAAAACTGTAGTGTGCCTTGAAAAACTGTAGTGTGTCTTGCAAGACTCTAGTGTGTCTCGTAAGTATTTAGTGTGTCTTGTAAGAGCGAAGTGTGTCTTGTAAGACTCTAGTGAGTCTTGTAAGGCTGTAGGGTGTCTTGTAAATTTAAGTGCTTGTAAGACTAGACTGTCTTAGGTGGGAGTGTGTCTTTAAAAATCTGGTGTGTCGTAAGACTGTAGTGTGTCTTATAAGACTGTAGTGGTCTTGTGAGACTGTAGGTGTCTTGTAAAGGGTTTTTGTGTCTTGTAAGAGTATAAAGTCTTTTAAAACTGAAGTGTGTCTTGTAAGACGTAGTGTGCTTGAAGACTGTATTTTTTCTTGTTAAAATTTTGTGTTTTTTTAAGCTGAAGTGTGTTTGTAAGCTGAATGTGTCTTGAAAACTGTGTGTGTCTTGTAAACTGTAGTGTGTTTTGTAAAGTCGTATGTTTCTTTAAGATGAGTGTGCTTGTAACACTTCAATTTTGTTTGTAAAACTGCAAGTGCTTGTAAAAAGCAGAGTGTTTTTAAAACTTTAGTTTTCTTTTTAAGGGTAGTTTTTTTTGAAAACTTGGGGTGTCTTGTAAACTGTAGTGTGTCTTGAAAGGTAGTGTTTCTTTTGAGATTAGTGTGTCTTTTAAGACTGTAGTTGTCTTGTACGGCTGCAGGGGTCTTGTATGACGTAGGGGTCTTTTATAACTGTAGGTTTTCTTTAAGACGTAGTGTGTCTTATAAAACTCTGTATGTTTGTAAAACTGAATAGTCTTGTAAGACGTATGTGTCTTGTAAGACTGTACTTTGCTTGTAAGACTGGTGGGGGCTTGTAAGACTTTAGTGTGTCTTGTAAAAATGTGTGTGTCTTTTAAAACGTACTTTGTCTTTTAAGACTGAAGGGGGTCTTTTAAAACTGAAAATGTGTTTGTAAGGCATATGTGTTTGTAAGTCGTAGTGAGTCTTATAAGACCCTATGTTCTTGCAAGACTGTAGTGTGTCTTTTAAGACTATATGTGCTTGTAAGACGTATTGGTCTTGTAATCGTAGTGTTCTGTAAGCGTAGTGTGTCTTGAAAATTTGTTTTTTGTAAACTGTAGTGTGTTTTTGGGGGTGGTGTGTCTTCTAAGACTGTAGTGTGTCTTTTAAACTTTAATGTGTTTGTAAAACTTAGTTTTTCTTTTAAGACTGTAGTTCGCTTGAAAAACTGGGGTTTTCTGTAAGACTGTATTTCTTTTAAGACAGTAGTGATCTTGTGAGACTGTAGGTGTCTTGTAACCTGAAGTGTGTCTTGTAGACTGAGTGTGCTTGTAAAAAATGTAGTGTGTCTTGCAGCTAACTGGTTTGTAAGACATAGTGTGTCTTTAAAAACTGAAGTGTGTCTTTTTGCTGTAGTGTTCTTCTAAGACTGTGTGTGTCTTGTAAGCTGAGTGGTCTTGTAAGACTGTAGTGTGTCTTGTAAGATGTGTGGGGCGCAAACTGTTGTGTGTTTGTAAACTGAAGTGTGTCTAGTAAGACGTAGCTGCTGTAAAGGGTGACTGGTCTTGAAGACAATAGTGTATCATGTAAGACTGTAGGTGTCTTGTAAAACTGTAGTGTGTCTTGGGAAAATGAGGTGCCTTTAAAAAAATTAGTGTGTCTTGCAAGACTCTAGTGGTTTTAGTAAATCTTTAGTTTTCTTGTAAAACTTAGTGATCTTTAAGCGTAGGGGGTCTTGTAAGATTTTAATGTGTCTTGTAAGACTAGACGTCTTAGAGCGTAGGTTTTTTGTAAAATCTTGGTGTGTCTTGTTAGACTGTAGTGTGTCTATAAAGATGTAGTGTGCTTTTAAGACTGTAGTGTGTTTTTTAAAACTTTAGTTGGGGCTTGAAACGTAGTGTGTCTTTTAAAAACTTATGGTTTGTAAAACTTTAGTTTTCTTTTAAGAGGTAGTTTGTCTTGAAGACTGTAGTGTGTCTTGTAAACTTTAGTTTGTCTTTTTAAAACTGTAGTGTTGTTGTAAGACTGGGGCGTGTCTTGTAAGACTTTGTGTGCCACAAGACTGGAGTTTCTTGTAAGACTGTAGTTTGTCTTGTAAAGTAACTTGTCTTGTAAGACTTAATGTGCTTGTAAAACTGTATTTTTGGGTTTTTAAGACTGTAGTGTGTCTTGTAAGAGAAGGTGTCTTGTAAGAGTAATTGTTCTTGTAGAATGCGTGTGTCTTTTAAAACTTAGTGTGTCTTCAAAAAAATGTATGTTCTTGTAATCTGTAGTGTGTCTTGTAATACTGTAGTGTGCCTTGAAAAACGTAGTGGTCTTGAAGACTAAAGTGTGTCTTGTAAGACAGTGTGTTTTTGGGAGACTGTAGGTGTCTTTTAACACTGAAGTTTCTGTAAGACTGTGTGTGTTTGAAAAATGTGTGTGTCTTGCAAGACTAGACTGGGGCTTGTAAACGTATTTCTTTAAAGACGAAGTGTGCTTTTTAAGCTGCGTGTGTCTTTTAAACGAAGGTTTTTCTTGTAAGACTGTATGGGGTTTTTGTAAAAACTGAGTTTGTTTGCAAGACTTTGTTGTCTTTAAAACTGAAGTGGTCTAGTAAGACTGAGTTTGTCTTGTAAGACTTTTGTGTGTCTTGTAAGACGAAGTAGTCTTGAAGATGTAGTGTGTCTTGTAAAACTGTCGTTTGGGGGTTTGTAAGACTGTAGGTGTTTTTTAATTGTAGTGTGTCTTTAAGACTGAGTGTGTCTTGTAACACTTCAATGTGCTTGTAAAACTGCAGAGTGTCTTTTTAAACTGCGAGTGTCTGTAAAACTTTTGATTGTTTTTAAGACTGTATTTGTTTGAAAGACACTGGTGTGTCTTTAAAAACTGTAGTGTGTCTTGTAAGACGGTAGGGTCTTTTGAACGGTGTGTATTGTAAGACGGAAGGTGTCCGTAAGACTGTAGTGTGTCTTTTAAAACTGTGTGTGCTTGTAAAAACTTTTTTTTCTTTTAAACGGGGTTTGTCTTTAAAGACGTAGTGTGTTTGTAAAACTTTGTTTGTCTTGTAAGACTGAGTTTGTTTTAAGACAGACTGTGCTTGTAAGACTTAGTGTGCCATGCAAGACGGGTGTGCTTGTAAGACTGGGTTTTTCTTGAAGAGTAAATGTGTCTTGTAAGACTGAAGTGTGTCTTGTAAACGATTGTGTCTTGTAAGACGTAGTGTGTCTTGTAAGACTAAATGTGTCTTGTAAGGAGATTGTGTTTTTCAAAGCAGTGGGTTTTTTGTAAAACTGTGGGTCTTGTAAAACTGTAGTGGTCTTTTAATCTGTAGTGTGTCTTGTAAAACTGTAGTGTGCCTTTAAAAACTGTATGAGTCTTGTAAGACTAATCGTGTTTTAAGACTTAGTGTTCTTTTAAAACTGTAGTGTGTCTTTTAAACAGTAGTGTGTCTTATAAGACTCTATGTGTCTTTCAAGACTGTATGATCTTGTAAGACGTAGTGTGTCTTGAAAAAACGTAGGGGTCTTGTAAGATGTAATGTTCTTGTAAGACTTTTGTGTGCTTGAAAATGTATGTAACTTTTTAAGACTGTAGGTGCCTTGTAAGACTATAGTGTTCTTTAAGCTGAGTGGTTTGATAGACGTGTGTCTTTTAAAACGTAGTATCTCTTGTAAGGCTGACTGTGGCTTGTAAATGTAGTAAAACTTTAAAACTAACTGTGTCTTGCAAGACGAGTGTGTCTTGCAAGACTGTATTTTTTTTGAAAGACTGTGGTGTCTTTTAAGACAGACTGTGTCTTTTAAACTGAGTGTGCCACCAAGACTGTACGTGTCTTGTAAAACTGTGGTTTTCTTGTAAAAGGGAAAATGGTTTGTAAGACTGAAGTGTGTCTTGTAAGATAATTGTGTCTTTTTCAGACTGCAGAGTGTCTTGTAAAACTGTAGTGTTCTTGTAAAAAATTTGTGTGTCTTGAAGTCTTTTGGTGTTTATAATATTTTAGGTGCCTTTAGAAACTGTATGAGTTGCAAGACTTTAAATGTGTCTTGTAAAACTGTTTATGTCTGTAAGACTGTAGTGTGCCCTTTTAAAATGAGTGGTCTATAAAAACTGTAGTTGTCTTTTAAAATCCAATGTTGTCTTTTAAAACGTAGTGTCTCTTGTAAGACTGTGTGTGTCTTTTAAGACTGAAAAGATTTTTGTACATTAGTGTGTCTTTTAAGACTGTATGTGTCTTGTTGGCGGGGTGTGTTTTTATGACTGTATGTGTTTTTTTAAAAATGTGTGTGCTTTTAAGACAGTGTGTGTCTTATAAGACTCTAGTATGTCTTTGAAACTGAGGAGTTTTTAAAATGTAGTGGGGTCTTTTAAGACTGAGTGTGTCTTTTTAAACTGTAGTGTTTTTTTGAGCATTTTTGTGTCTTTTTGTAGTGTGTCTTGTACGGCTGCAGTGTGTCTTGTATGACTGTAGTGTGTCTTTTATAACTGTAGTGTGTCTTGTAAGACAGTAGTGTGTCTTATAAGACTCTAGTATGTCTTGTAAGACTGAAGTGAGTCTTGTAAGACTGTAGTGTGTCTTGTAAGACTGTACTTTGTCTTGTAAGACTGTAGTGTGTCTTGTAAGACTTTAGTGTGTCTTGTAAGACTAGACTGTCTTATGAGACTGTAGTGTTTCTTGTAAAACTCTGGTGTGTCTTGTTAGACTGTTGTGTGTCTATAAGACTGTAGTGTGTCTTGTAAGACTGTAGTGTGTTTTGTAAGACTTTAGTGTGTCTTGTAAAACTGTACTTTGTCTTTTAAGACTGAAGTGTGTCTTGTAAAACTGTAGTGTGTCTTGTAAGGCTATAGTGTGTCTTGTAAGTCTGTAGTGAGTCTTATAAGACCGTAGTGTGTCTTGCAAGACTGTAGTGTGTTTATAAACTCTAGTGTGTCTTGCAAGACGAGTGAGTCTTGTAAGACTGTGTGTGTCTTGTAAGACTGTATGTGCTTGTAAACTGAAAAATGTCTTGTAAAACTTTTGTGGTCTGTAAAACGTAGGGAACTTGTAAGAATGGCCTTGTAAGACTATAGGTGTCTTGTAAAAACTGTATTGTCTTTATAGATGTGTGTCTTGTAAACTGTAAATATCTCTTGTAAGGCTGTATGTGTCTTTTAAGACTGTATATTCTTGTAAGACTTTGCTGTGTCTTGCAAGACTGTAGTGTTCTTTCAAACTGTGTTTTTCTTGAAAACTGTATGTTTTGAAAACTAGACTGGGTCTTTAAGACTGTATGTGCCACGCAAGACTGAGCGTGGGCTTTAAGACTGTGGTTTTCTTTTAAGAGAAGACTGTGTCTTTAAGACTGAAGTGTGTCTTGTAAGATAATTTTTTCTTGTCAACGCAGAGTGTCTTGTAAAACTGATGTGTCTTGTAAAAAGTATGTGCTTGTAAGCTTTAGTTGTTTTTAATATTGTGTGTGCCTGGAAAAATGAGTGAGTCTTGCAAGACTATAGTGTGTTTGAAGACGTATTTATGTCTTGTAAGACTGTAGTGTGCCTTGTAAAACTGTAGTGTGCTAGTAAATGTAGTGTGCTTGAAAACTCCAATGTGTCTTTTAAAAAAATGTAGTGTTCCTTTTAGACTGTAGTGTGTCTTTTAAGACTGTAATGATTTTGTGAGCATTTGTGTGTTTTTAAGACGTGTGTTCTTTTTGGCTGTAGTGTTCTTTATGACGATGTGTCTTTTAAAAATGTAGTGTGTCTTTTAAGACAGTATGTGTTTTAAAACCTGTTGTCTTGTAAGACTGTAGTGGCTTTTAAGACTGTATGGTCTTTTAAGACTGTAGTTGTCTTTTTTAAAACTGTAGTGTTTCTTGTGAGCATTAGTGTGTCTTTTTAAAATGTAGTGTGCTTGTATGGGCGAAAAATG
>NW_026507889.1:0-52500 GCF_026875155.1 Cherax quadricarinatus
ACACCCCACCAAAAAAACCCTTACCCCCCAACAGGGTACACGTATGCACACACACACCGGTACACATGCCCCACACAGTACACTTACTGCACACACACACACACGGTACACTTACTGCACACAAAACACACACATACACGGTACACTTACTGCACACACACACACGATACCCTTACTGCCCACACATTGTACACTTACTGCACCACACACACACACGGAACACTTACTGCACACACATACACGCACACACACACACACACACACGGTACACTTACTGCACACACACACGGTACACTTACTGCCCACACACGATACCCTTACTGTCCACACACGGTACACTTACTGCACACACACACACGGTACACTTACTGCCCACACACAGTACACTTATTACCCACAAACGGTGCACTTACTGCCCACACACGATACACTTACTGCCCACACACAATACACTTACTACCCACACACGGTACACTTACTGCCCACACACGATACACTTACTGCCCACACACAGTACACTTACTGCCCACACACGATGCACTTACTGCCCACACACGATACACTTACTACCCACACACGGTACATTTACTACCCACACACGGTACACTTACTACCCACACACGATACACTTACTGCCCACACACGGTACACTTACTGCCCACACACAGTACACTTATTACCCACACACGATACACTTACTACCCACACACAGTACACTTACTGCCCACGCACAGTACACTTACTGCCCACACACAGTACACTTACTACCCACACACAGTACACTTACTGCCCACACACAGTACACTTATTACCCACACACGATACACTTACTACCCACACACAGTACACTTACTGCCCACACACAGTACACTTACTGCCCAGACACAGTACACTTACTGCCCACACACAGTACACTTACTTCCCACGAACGGTACACCTTTGTAGTCGCACATATATGTACTGCGATACCAATAGCTGTTCTCAGAGTTCCTGAAAATCGTGTCATAAGAGATAGTGACTGAAGTTGTATCAGGGGTTTCTTGGTTGAGTCATGCTTGCATATTGCACGATTTGGTTAGTTCATACTTTTTGTTACATACACCAGAGGCAAAAAAAAATACCTGTTAAATTTTTCTGACCCACCAAGGCTTTCTGATCCATCAAGGTTTTCTGACCCATCAAGTTTTTTCTGACCCATCAAGGTTTTCTGACCCACCAAGGCTTTCTGACCCACCAAGTTTTTCTCATACACCAAGGTTTTCTGACCCACCAAGGCTTTCTGACCCATCAAGTTTTTCTGACCCACCAAGTTTTTCTGACCCACCAAGGTTTTCTGACCCATCAAGTTTTTCTGACCCACCAAGGTTTCCTGAGCCACTAAGGATTTATGACCAACCAAGGATTCCTGACCCACCTAGCGTTCATGACCAGGTCCTCATGGTTGCCTCTGTTGAGGAAGACTTCGGCGGGGAAGACAACGACCAGTGCCAGCAGCAGAAGAATAACCTCCATGGACTTGCGGCCACGGTCCACGAAGTCACCGTTGAACACATACGGGTTGTCAGTAGACGGCAGCCCGTTCTGTAAAGGTCAGTGATACAGACAGTTTCTGGGTGGCAGCTACCTATGGAAGGGAATTATTATTAGAAGTCTAGTGTTTCTAATGAAAGATAAAGTAGACCTGAGAGGCATTTGCGAATGGCCATTTAATAGTCCAGTCACAGTAGAATTTTTTTTAAGAAAGTCGGCCGTCTCCCACCGAGGCAGGGTGACCCAAAAAAGAAAGAAAACCCCCAAAAAGAAAATACTTTCATCATCTTTCAACACTTTCACCTCACTCACACATAATCACTGTTTTTGCAGAGGTGCTCAGAACACAACAGTTTAGAAACATATACGTATAAAGATACACAACATATCTCTCCAAGCTGCCAATATCCCAAACCCCTTCTTCAAAGTGCAGGCATTGTACTTCCCATTTCCAGGACTCAAATCCGGCTATATAAAATAACCGGTTTCTTTGAACCCCTCACTAAATATTACCCTGCTCACACTCCAACAGCTTGTCAGGTCCCAAATACCATTCGTCTCCATTCACTCCTATTTAACACCCTCAAACACGCTTGCTGGAAGTCCAAGCCCATCGCCCACAAAACCTCCTTTACCCCCTCCCTCCAATCTTTTCGAGGACGACCCCTACCCCTCGCCTTCCTTCCCCTACAGATTTATACGCTCTCCATGTCATTCTACTTTGATCCATTCTCTCTAAATGACCACACCACCTCAACAGCCCCTCTTCAGCTCTCTGACTAATACTTTTATTAACTCCACACCTTCTCCTAATTGCCACACTCCGATTTTTCTGCATAATATTTACACCACACATTGCCCTTAGACAGGACATCTCCACTGCCTCCAACCGTCTCCTCGCTGCAGCATTTACAACCCAAGCTTTACACCCATATAAGAGCGTTGGAACCACTATACTTTCATACATTCCCTTCTTTGCCTCCATAGATAATGTTTTTTGACTCCACATATACCTCAACGGACCACTCACCTTTTTTTCTTCATCAATTTTATGATTAAATCATCCTTCATAAATCCATCCACTGACACCTCAACTCCCAAATATCTCACTTCTTCCATACTCACTTCTTTCTTACTCCTCTCCAATTTGATATCCAATTTTTCTTTATCTAAACCATTTGATACCCTCATCGCCTTACTCTTTTCTATGTTCACTTTCAACTTTCTACCTTTACACGCTCTCCCAAACTAATCCACTAACCTTTGCAATTTTTCTTTAGAATCATCAGCAAAAAGTAACTGTGTCACTCCCCATTTTGTATTTGATTCCCCCAAAATTTTAAATTTCCCCCCCACCCCCCCAACCCCTAGCTTTTTTCTTTCCCTTTTCAACACATTATAAAAATTTTTAAAACCCTTGGTGGGCATTACACAAACCCTGTCTCAAGAACCCACTTTTAAACCCGGGGAAATGTCTCCCCTCTTCTCCACCCTAACCCGAGCCCCTATCCTATAAAAACTTTTAAAAGAAATTTTGTAAAATTATACCCCCTTTTTATATTCTTGAAAAATCTGCCAAAATTGCTCCCCTTTTTTTACTCTTTTTATAGGGCCCTTTTTTAAATCCCTAAATGCAATAAAAACTTTTTCCCACCTTTATTAAAATTTCGTTCACATATATGTTCCCTTTTTAACACTTTAAACCGGCCAATTCCCCACATTTGTTTTAACCCCAAACTTTCTATAATTTAAACCCCCCTTTAAAATTTTCCTGGTATTTTCAGGGAAAATAATTCCTCTTTTTAAATTTTTTCTTTTCTTTTGTCCCCCCTTTCCCCCTTTTATAAAAAAACTGGGCCCTGCGCTCTGCCAATCCCCCCTTTCATAAAATTTTTTTAAAAAAATTTAAAACCCAAACCCCTCTAAACTTTAAATCAAAACCCCTTGCTTTTTAAAAATTTTTCACGGGTCCCCTCAGTTTCCCGCAATTTACCCCCTTTTTATTCTACATAATGCCCCCGCACCCCCCCTCACACTCACATCCTGCTCTTCTTCACTCCTAAAAAGATGGTTTTTTACCTTTCCCCGGCCAGTGGGGATGGGGAAAATTCCCCCTTCCCTTTTTTCCCCAAAATTTAAAAGTTCCTCAAAAATTTTCCCCCCATCTACCCCCAAAACCTCCATTCCCCCATCTACTAAATCCCCCCCACTCTGTTTTTTTTAATACAAAAACATTGGGTTCCCCGGCTTTTTTGCTTGTTTTTAAAATTTCTCCAATTTTTTTTTTTAATTTTTATTAAAAAATTTCTTGACAGGTGCCTCTCCCCCTCTATCATAGCTTTCCTTTTTCACTCTTCACCTTTTCTTTTCACATTTCTTTTTCTCTTCCCTATACTTCACTCTTTTTTATAAAAACCCTTTTGCTTTGTTTTAAAAACCCCCTTTTTAAGCTTCCTTTTTTTTATTTTATCACACCCTTTACTTCATTCCCCAAAACCCCTCCTCTTTCCTCCGGGTCCCCCCCTCCTATAACCACAAACTTCTGCTTTACATTTTAAAAACTGCATTTTTAAAAAATATTTCCCCCCTTTCAAAACCCTCCCCATCCCCACTAAATGCGGGGAAATTTAATTTTTAGATGAAAATTTTTTTCCCTATCCAGTTTTAAGGGGGGTAGAATTTAAACCATTTTTTATTTAAATTTTTGAGAGTTTTCAGATTCCGACTCATGGGAAAGAAACGTTCAAATTATGTTTGGGTCAAATTTAAAATGGTGTTTGTGGAGGCAGAAATACAGGAAAAAAAAAAGAAAAATTTTGAAAATTTTTTTTTTTCTTACTGAAAAATTTTGTGTATAAAAATTGGTTTATTGATGCATTTTGCTTTTTTTTACCTTTTTTGTTAAATTTGTTTTTTTCCAAAAAAATAGTTTTTGTTTTAGGGGGTCATCAAGACGAATTTATGGTTTATTGTTTTTTTTTTACTCCCAAAAAAATTTAAAAGATTTGTTTTTTTTTTTTAAAACCCAAATGGCAAAACTTTTCTTTTCGGGCATTTTAATAGTGTCCAGGGTTGTGAGCCCCAGGGATGCCCTGGGGGTTGGGGCCCCAGGGATTTTCCCCGGGTTTTGGCCAGGGGGGGGGGATGCCCCCGGGTGTGAGCCCCCAGGGGTGGCCCGGGTTTTGAGCCACAGGGACGCCCTGGGATTTAGCCCAGGGATTCCCCCGGGTGGGGAGCCACCGGGGGGGCCCTGGGTGTGAGCCACGGGATGCCCCGGGTGTGAGCCCAGGGGGCGCCCTGGGGATGAGCCACAGGGAGCCTTTGGGTTTTGAAGGGCCCCCAAGGGGCGCCCTGGGTGTTTAGCCACAGGGCGCCTGGGTGTTTGGGCCCCAGGGGGCGCGTGGGTGTGAAACCACAGGGACGCCTGGGTTTTGAAACCCCCAGGGGTACCTCGGTTTTGAGGCCACAGGGATACCCTGGGGGGGGGAGCCAAGGGATTTCGCTCTGAGTTGGGGGAGCCACAGGGATGCCCTGGGTTTTGAGCCACCGGGTTTCCCTGGGGTGTAAAACCACGGGATTTCCCTGGGGGTTTTTGGGCCCAAAGGGAACCCCCTGGTTTTTGAGCCACAGGGGGCGCCCCGGGGGGTGGCCCCGGGATACCCCGGTTGAAACCACTGGGATACCCTAGGTGTAAACCACAGGGTTATCCCATGGTGTGGGGCCACCCGGGATGCCCTGGGTGGAGCCCCCGGGGGGCCTGGGGGGTTTTGGGGCCACAGGGATACCCCCGGGGTGAGCCACGGGGGTTCCCTAGGAGGAGGCCCCAAAAGGGGTGCCCTGGGGTTGAGCCCCAAGGGATGCCCTGGGTGTGAGCTTGGGAGCCCCGAGTTGAGCCCCCAGGGATGCCTGGGTGTGGCCACAGGGGGGCCTGGGTGTGAGCCCCAGGGATTTCCCCGGGTGTAAGCCAAAAGGGGGTGGGCCCGGGTGGGAGGGCCCCAGGGGTGCCCTGAGGGAAACCCCCAGGGATGCCCCCGGGGGTTTTTAGCCAAAAAAGGGTGCCCCGGGTTTTGAGCCAAAGCGATGCCCGGGTGTGAGCCCCAGGGGACGCCCTGGGTGTGAGCCCCAGGGATCCCTGGGTGTGAGCCCCCAGGGAAAGCCCGGGGGGGTGAGCCCCGGGGTGCCTGGGTTTTGAAAAACCAAAAGGGACGCCCCGGGTTTTGAGCCACAGAGATGCCCTGGGTTTTGAGTCAAGGGATGCCCGCGTGGTTTAGCCACAGGGATGCCCTGGGTGTTTAAACGACAAGGATGCCTGGGTGTGAGCCACAGGGTTTCCTGGGTATGGGGCCACCCCGGAAAGCCCTGGGTGTGAGCCCCAGGGATGCCCTTTGGGGTGAGCCACCGGGATTTCCCTGGGCGGGAGGGAAAAAGGGTGCCCTTTGGGGGTGAGCCCAGGGATGCCCTGGGTGTGAGCCCCAGGGAAAACCCTGGAAGTGAGCCCCAGGAAGCCCTGGGTGTGAGCCCCAGGGTGCCCTGCGGTGAGTCACAGGGTTTCCCCGGGTTTTAAAACGACCAGGGGTGCCCTGGGTGTGGCCAAGGGACCCCTGGGTGTGAGCCACAGGGGGTCCCCGGGTGTGAAGCCACGGGAATTTCCCCCGGACGGGGGGCCACAGGGGGTGCCCCGCTTGTGAGTCACAGGGGATTTCCCTGGGGTGTAAGCGCAAAAGGGTTCCCTGGGTTGGCCACCCGGGAAGCCCCGGGTTTTGAAACCACAAAGGGGTGCCCTGGGTGTGGCCACAGGGTTGGGCCCCCCGGGCCCTGAGCCACAGGGTGCCCCGGGTTTTGGGCCACATGGATGTCTGGGTTTTGAGCCACATGGACGCTTTTGGTTTTGTCCACAGGGACGCCCCCGGGTTTTGAGCCAAAAGGGGCGTCCTAGGTTTTGGCCACGTGGACGCCCCGGGGGGTGAGCCACACGGATTTCCCCGGGTGTGGCCCCAGGAGGGCCCTTTGGGGGTGAACCCCAGGGACGCTCCCCCGGATGTGAGGGCCCCAAGGGGGCGCCCTGGGTTTTTAAACCACAGGGATGCCCTGGGTTGTGGAAACCAAGGGACGCCCCGGGTTTTGGGGCCAAGGGACGCTCCCGGGTGTGAGCCACAGGTTTGACATGGGGTTTTGAGCCACGGAAGCCCTGGGTGTGAAAACCCCGAGGGGCCCAGGGTGTGAAACCCCAGGGACCCCTTGGGGTTTTAGCCACCCGGGGAACCCCCCTGGGGTGGCCACAGGGGGTCATTTGGGCCCTAGCCACATGGGGGCGCCCCGGGGTGTGTGGGCCCCAGAGATTTCCCTGGGTGTGAAACCCCAGGGCGCCCGGGTGTGAGCCAAAAGGGGGCGTCATGGGTGTGAGCCCAGGGGGCGTCCCTGGGTTGTGGCCACAAAGGACGCCCCTTTGGGGGTGAGGGCCCCGGGACGCCCTGGGGTGAGCCCCAGGGAAAGCCCTGGGGGTGGCCATAGGGACGGCCCGGGGGGGAGCCACAGGGGGCGTCCTGGATGTGAGCCTCAGGGTGGGCCCTGGGTGGAGCCCAGGGGAAAACTTGGGTGAGCCACAGGGCAGGGCCCGGGTTTTGGGGCCCCAAGGGGGGCCCCTGGTTTTGAGGGCCCCATGTTTCGCCCTGGGTGTGAGCCCCAGGGACCCCAGGGGTGTGGGGCCACGGGAAAGGCCTGGGTGTGGCCCCCAGGGGAAACCCGGGTGTGGCCCCAGGGACGGCCGGGTGGAGCCACGGGGGCCCCGGGGTGGAAACCCCCAGGGATTTTTTTGGGTGTGAAAAGGGGGCCCCGGGATGGTTGGGTGTGGGGGCCCCAGGGGAAGGGGCCCCGGGGTTTTTGAGCCTAGGGACCCGTGGGGTGAGCCCCCAGGTACGCCGTGGGTGTGAGCCCCCGGGGGCGGCCCGGGTTTTGGGGCCCCAGGGACGGCCTGGGCGTGAGCCAAGGGGGCGCCCTGGGGGGTGAGCCCAGGGGGGCGGCCCCGGGGTGGGGAGTCCGGGGGGGCCCCGGGGGGGAAACTCCGGGAGGCCTGGGTGGGGAAACAGGGGGGACGTCCTCGGTGTGAGCCACAGGGGGGGGCCCTGGGGTTGTGAGCCACAGGGGGGCGGGCCTGGATGTGAGCCACAAAGGGGGGCCCCGAGTGTGAGCCACAGGGGCCCCCCTTGGCGTGAGCCACAGGGGGCGGCCTGGGTTTTGAGCCAAAAGGGGGGTTTTGGATGTGAGCCACGGGGGCGTCCCGGGTGTGGAAACCACCCGGTACGCCCTGGGTTGGGGGGCCACAGGGGCGCCCTGGGTGGGGAGCCCCAAAGGGAAAGGCCTGGGGTGTTTTTAGCCACAGGGAAAAACCCCGGGTGTGAGCCACAGGGGGCGGCCTTTGGGGGTGAGCCACCGGATGGGCCCCGGGTGTGAGCCCCAGGGTGCCTTTTTGGGGGTGAAACCCCAGGGTGGTCTGGGTTTTTGAGCCACCGGAAAGGGCCCGGGTGTGGGCCGTTTGGGGCGCGTGGGTGTGAGGCAAAAGGGGGAAGCCCGGGGGGTGTGAGCCCAGGGCGTCCCGGGGTGGGGCCCCCAGGGAACCCGGCCCGGGGTGAGCCCCAGGGAGCCCTGGGGGAAACCTCAGGGGGCGGCCTGGGTGTGAGCTCCGGGAAAGGGCCCCCGGGGGGGGAGGGGGTAAAGGGGGGGCCCCGGGTAGGGGCCAGAGGGGGCGTCCCGGGTGTGGCCCAGGGACGTCCTGGTGTGAGCCCCAAGGGGGCCCGCCTGGGTTTGAGCCCTTTGGGTGGCCCCGAGTGTGAAACCACAGGGACGGCCCGGGTGTGAGGGGGGCCCCTTGGACGCCTAGGGGTTGTAGCCATAGGGGACCCCCCTGGGTGTGAGCCATAGGGGGGCCCCCGGGTTTTAGCCCCAGGGGCCCCCTTGGTGTGAGCCACAGAGACGCCCCCGGGTGGGAGCCCCCAAAAGGGGCCCCCCTGGGTGGAGCCACAGGGGCGCCCCGGGTTGGAAACCCCAGGGGTTGGGCCTGGGTGTGAGCCCAGGGGGGCGCCCTGGGTGTGGGGCCCAGGGACGCCCCGGGTTGTGAGGCCACAGGGGGGCGTCCTGGGTGTTTAAGGCCCCCGGGACGCCCCGGATGTGAGCCCCAGGGACGCCCCGGGGGGTGGGGCCACGGGGGCGCCGGGGGGGGTTTGTGAGATGGGGGGGGGGGCCCCGGGGGTTTTGAGCCGCAGGTCCGGGCCCCTTGGGGGTGAGCCACAGGGACGGCCTGGGTGTGAGCCCCGGGACGCCCGGGTTTTGAGCCACAGGGGGCGCCTGGGTGGGGAGCCACAGGGAAGTCCCCCGGATGTGAGCCCCAGGGACGCCCGGGGTTTTTGAGCCACAGGGCGCCGTGATTCCTTTAGTGTGGGGGCCCTAGGGAGGGCCCTGGGTGGAGCCGCAGGGGGCCCCCCCTTTTGGGGTGAGGGGAAAAAGGGGTGTCCTGGGGGATGAGCCACAGGGACGGCCTGGGGTGGGGCCACAGGGACGGTTTCCCGCGTGTGAGCCCAGGGCCTGCCTGGGTGGGGAGCCAAGGGGAGGGGGCCCCGAGTGTGGCCCAGGGCGGCCTGGGGTTTGCCTCATTGGAAAGCTTGGGTGTGAGGCCCTAGGGGACGCCCCGGGGGGGGGAGCCATTGGGGGCCCCGGGTGTGAGCCGCAGGGGCGCCCTTGGTGTTTTGGGCCCCCAGGGCGCCCCGGGGTTTTGAGCCACCCGGGAGCCCGGGTGTGAGCCACAGGGACGCTCTGGGGTGAACCACAGGGATGTTTCCTTTGGGGGTTTAGCCACGGGACGGGCCCGGGTGGGGCCCAGGGACGCCCTGGGTGTGGAAACCACAGGGGGAGCCCCCGGGGGTGAGCCACAGGGACCCCTGGATGTGAGGGCCCCGGGCGCCCGGGGGGTGAGCCCACAGGGACCCGTGGGTGGAGCCCTAAAGGGGCGCCCTGGGGGTGAGCCGCAGGGACGCCCTTGGTGTGAGCCACGGGGGCGCCTTGGTGTGAGCCCCAGGGGGCCTTCCTTTATTGAGCCCAAAAAAGGGGAACCCCCCTGGGCGTTAAACCACAGGGCGCCCTGGGTGTGGGGCCCCAGGGGCGCCCCGGGTGTGAGCCCCAGGGGACGTCCTGAAAGTGAGCCACCCGGGACCCCTGGGTGTGAGCACAGGGACGCCATGGTGTGAGCCATTGGGGGGCCCTGGGTTTGTGAAACCGCAGGGCCCCTTGGTGTGGGCCCCAGGGGCGCCCTTTGGGTGGCCAAGGGGGCGGCCTGGGTGTGGCCAAAAGGGAAATCTGGGTGTGAGCCACAGGGAAGGGCCCTGGGTGTGAGCCACAGGGGGTGGGGGCCCGGGTGTGAGGGCCCCAGGGATTTTTTCCCGGGTTTTTTGAGCCCCAAGGGGAAAGCCGGGTTTTGGGGCGGGCAGGGAAAGCCCTTGGGGGTTTTGAGCCAAAAAGGGGCGGCCCGGGGTGTGAGCCCCCAGGGGGCGGCCTGGGTTGTAGCATCGGGAGGCCCCGAGTGGAGCCACAGGGACACCCCGGGCATGAGCCAAAGGGGAAGGCCTGGGGGTAAAACCCCGGAAGGGGGGCCTGGGTTTTGGCCCAGGGACCGGGCCCTGGGGTTGGGTGAGACAAGGGATGTTTCCGGGGTGTTTTAGCCACCCGTGGGCGGCCCCGGGTGTGAGCCCAGGGGCGGCCCCCGGGTGTTGAAACGACAGGGACGGCCTGGGGGGTGAGCCCAGGGAAAAGGGCGCCCCCGGGCGTTAGCCACAGGGACGCCATGGGTGTGAAAAACCCAAAGGGGGGGCCCGGGGGGGTGAGCCCATGGGGGCCCGCGTGTGAGGGCCCCAGGGGGCGGGGCCCGAAGTGTGAACCACAGGGATGGCCTGGGGTTTTGGCCACTGGGGCGTCCGGAGTGGCCCCGGGACAAGGCCCGGGTTTTTAGCCACGGAACGCCCTGGGTGTGAGCCACATGGCGGCTGGGGGGTGAGCCACGGGACGGCCGGGGGGTAAGCCCCAGGGAGCCCTGGGTGTGGGCCCCCGGGGGGCCCCGGTTGCAAAACCCCAGGGCGGCCTTTGGGGTGAGCCGCAGGGGGACACCCTGGGTGTGAGCCCCAGAGATGGGGCTGGGGTGGCCAGAGGGAACCCTGGGGGGTTTAGCCACAGGGGGCGGGCCCGTGTGTGGGGCCACATGGGACGGCCCCGGGTTTGGGGGCCACAGGGGAAAGGCCCCCGGGTTTTGGGGCCCCACGGACGCCCTGGGTTTTGACCAAAGGGAAACCCTGGTTGTGAGCCACAGGGCGGCCTTGGTTTTGGGGCCGCAGGGACACCCTGGGTGTGAGCCCCCAGAGTGGGCCCGGGTGTGAGCCCCGAGGGGGCCCCCATGGGTGGGGAGCCCCAGGGACGGCCCGGTGTGAGCCCAGGGGGGGCCTGGGTGTGAGCCAAAAGGGACGGCCTTTGGGTGTGAGCCCAGGGGCGGCCTTGGGTGTGAGCCCAGGGATGGCTTTGGGGGTTTTGGGCCCCATGGGGGCTTTGGGGGGGGGAGCCCCAGGAAGGGGGGCCCGGGTGTGGCCGAAAGGGGGGCCGTGGGTGTGAGCCCCCGGGGGGGTCCCGGGTGTGAGCCCCAGGGGGCGGCCTGGGTTTTGAAACCACAGGGAGGCCCAGGGTGTTTTGGGCCCCAGGGGAAAGCCCTTGGTTGGGGGGGGCCCCATGGATGTCCTGGGTGTGAGCCAATTTTGGGGCGGGCCCGGGTGTGGCCACAGGGGAAAGGGGCCCGGGTGTGAGCCCCCCAGGGACGCCCCTTGGGGGGTGAAACCAAAAGGGACGGCCTGGGTGTGGGGCCACAGGGGGCGGCCTGGTGTGAGACCCCAGGGACGGCCCGGGTTGTGAGCCAAGGGGGGAAAAGGCCCCGGTGGAGCCACAGGGGCGGGCCCCGGGGGGTGGCCAAGGGGTGGTTGGGGGTTTAGCCCCATAGACGCTTTGGGGTGTGAGCCCAAAAGGGAAAGGGCCCCGGGGGGTGAGCCCCCAGGGGGCGCTTGGGGGTGAAAACCCCAGGGACGCCCCGGGTGTGAACACAGGGACCTTTTGGGGTGAGCCACAGGTACGACATGGGGTTTGAGGGGGGCCCAAAGGGAAAAGCCCTGGGTTGTGAAAACCCTAGAGGGGCGCCCAGGGTGGAGCCCCGGGGGCGCCCCCGGGGTGTGAGCCACAGGGAATTTCCCTGTGTGTGAGGGCCCCCGGGGTTTCCCTGGGGTTTTGGGGGACACAGGGAAAGCCCCGGTGGAGCCCAGGGTTGACCTGGGTTTTGGCCCCAAAAGGGGAAACCTGGATGTGAGCCACAGGGAACCCTGGGTGTTTAGCCCCAAAAGGGGGCCCCTGGGTTGTGGCCACAGGGACGCTCTGGGTTTTGAGGGCCCCAAAAGGGTGCCCTGGGTGTGGTCACAGGGTTTCCCCGCGTGTGAGTCACAGGGAAAGCCCTGGGGTGTAAGCGACAAGGATTTCCCCGGGTTTTGACCCAGCGATGCCCTGGGTATTTAGCCACGGGAAGCCCCGGGGGTGAGCCAAGGGATGCCCTGGGTTTGAACCCAAGGGATTTTCCCTGGGCGTGGGGCCACAGGGTTTCCCGGGTGTGAGCCACAAGGGGGTGCTTGGGTTTTGAGCCACAGGGACGCTTGGATGTGAGCCCCAGGGAAGCCCTTGGGGTTTTAGCCCCCAGAGTGCCCCTGGGGGGTTGAGCCCCAGGGACCCTTGGGCTTGTGAAACCCAGGGACGCCCCGGGGGAGAGCCCCAGGGGGCGGGTCTGGGTGGTGGGCCCCAGGTTTCGGGCATGGGGTGGCCCAGGAAAGCCCTGGGTTTTTGAACCACAAGAAGCCCCGGGTTTTAAGCCAGGGGGGCCCCCTGGGGAGAGGCACAGGGACGCCCTGGGTGTGAGCCCCCAGGGGCGTCTTGGGGGTGAGCCCCCATGGACGCCCCGGGGTGTGAGCCACGAAGGGCCCCGGGTGTGAGCCCCCAGGGGCGCCCTGGGTTTTGGAAACCAAGGGGCGTTCATGGGGGGTGGAAACCACAGGGACGTCATGGGTGTGAGCCCTTGGGGGCGCCTTGGGTGTGAGAAAAGGGACGCCCTGGGTGTGAGCCCCAGGGGGCCCTGGGTGTGGGCCATAGGGGGGCGCCCTGGGGTTTTGAGCCACCTGGCCCATGGTGTGGGCCACCCGGGAAAGTCCGGGTGGTTTAGCAAAAAGGGAGCCCTGGGGGGTGAGCCACAGGGAACCCCCCTGGTTTTGTGCCCCAAAGGGGCGTCCTTTGGGTGTGAGCCACAGGGGGAGGCCCCGAGTGGGGGCCACAGGGGCACCCTTGGGGTGAAACCCCAAAGGGGCCCGGCCCGGGTTTTGAGCCACAGGGAAAGGGTCTGGTTGGGGGGCCACAGGTACGCCCCCGGGTTTTTGAGCCACAGGGGCGCCCAGGGTGTGAGCCCAGGGGCGGGGCCCGGGTTTTGAGCCCCAGGGGGAAACCCTGGGTGTGAGCCATTTGGGGCGGCCTGGGTGTGAGCCACAGGGAGGCCCTGGGGGGGGGAGCCCCAGGGATGCCTTTTGGGGTGAGGCCCCAGGGTTGGGGCTGGGTGTTTGGGGCCCCAGGAAGGCCTGGGGGGGTGAGCCGTAGGGAAAGCCCTGGGTGTGAGCCAAAGGGACGGGCCCTGGGTGTGAGCCCCGGGGGCGTCCTGGGGGTGAAACCCAAAAGGGACGGCCTGGGCGTGAGCCACAGGGGGCGCCCTGGGGTGAGCCTCAGGGACGGCCGGGTGTGAGCTACGGGGGGGGGCCCTGGGGGGAGCTAAGGGGGGGCCCCGGGTGGGAGGGGCCCGAGGGGACGTCCACGGTGTGAGCCCCAAAGGGGGGGCCCCGGGTGTTAGCCACAGGGGCGTCCCCCGGAAAGGGAGCCAAAAGGGAGGGGCCCCGATTGGGGAGCCCAAAGGGGGAACCCCTTTGGGGTGAGCCACAGGGACGGCCCGGGTGTGAGCCACAGGGAGGGGTCTGGAAAGTGAAACCCCCAGGGGGGCGTCCCGGGTGTGAGCCAAAAGGGAAAGCCCTGGGGGGGGAGCCAAAAGGGGGCCCCCTTGGTGTGAGCAAAAGGGCGGCCCCGGGTGTGGGCCACAGGGGGAAACCCCGGGTGGGGAGCCCCAGGGAGGAAAAAGGGGGGGGTTGTGAGCCACACGGAGGCCCTGGGTTGTGAGCCCCCCCGGGGGTTTCCTTGGGGGTTTTTGGGAAAAGGGGTGGGTTGGGGGTTTGAGCCAAGGAAGGCCCCCGGGTGTGAGCCCCTTTGGGACGCCGTGGGTGTGAGGCACAGGTTAAAGCCGGGGGGATTTTGAGGGCCCCGGGGAAAGTAAAGGGTGTGAGCCACGGGACGGCCCGGGCGTGGGCCACAGGGGGGCCCTGGGGGGTAAGGCCCCAGGGACGGCCCGGGTGTGGCAAACCCGGGGGGCCCCGGGTGGGAGCTTTTCAGGGAGGCCCCGGGTTGGAGCCCCGAGGGAAAGTCCGGGGTTTTTTGGCCACGGGACTCCTGGGTGTGAGCCACAGGGGCCCGCCCCGGGTGTGGAAACCATAGGGAGGCCCCGAGTGTGAGCCACAGGGCGGCCCGGGGGGTGAGCCCCATGGGCGCCCGGGTTTGAGCCATGGGACGCCTGGGTGGGAGCCCCCCAAAGGGGGGGCCCCGGGTGTGAGCCCCAGGACGCCCTTGGTGTGAGCCCTTTTTTGGGACGGGGCCCGGGTTTTTGAGGGCCCCCAGGGGGCGCCCTTTGGTTTGTGGGCCCCCAAAGGGGCGGCCGGGGGGTGAGCCACGGGACGCCCTGGGTGTGGAGCCACAGGGGCGCCCGGGTGTGGGGAAAACCCGGGGGGTTTTCCTTTTGGGTTTTGGCCACGGGGCGGGCCCGGGAGTGAGCACAGGGAGTCCCGGGGTGTGGCCAAGGGCCCCGCCTGGGTTTTGGTCCAAAAGGGGGGCCCTGAGTGTGAGCCACAAAAGGGGCGGGGCCCGGGTGTGAGGGGCCCCATTTTTCGCCCCCGGGGTTTGGGAAACCTAGGGAAGCCCGGGGGGTGAGCCAAATTTGGGGGGCCCCGGGTTGGGCCGCAGGGAAAGCCCCTTGGTGTTTAGCCACGGGGGGCCCTGGGTTTTGAGCCCAAAAAGGGCGCCCTGGGTGTGAACCCCCGGGGGATGTCCTGGGGTGAGCCACAGGGAAGGCCTGGGTTGTTTGGGCCCCCAGGGACGCCCGGGTGTGAGCCACAGGGGACCCCGGATATGGGGGACAGGGACCCCGTTTGGGTTTTTGAGGTTTTGGGGCGCCCTGGGTGGGGGAGCCGCAGGGACGCCCTTGGTGTGAGCCGCAGGGGGCGGGCCGGGCGTTTTGCCCAAAGGGGCGCCCCGGGGGGTGAGCCAAAAGGGACGGGGCCCGGGTGTGAGCCCCCCGGGGAAAGTCCGGGAAAGTGGGGGAAACCACAGGGAACGCCCCGGGTTTTTGAGGGCCCCAGGGGGCGCCGGATTGGAGCCTTGGGAAAGGCCCGGGGTTTTTTGAAGCCCCAAGGGCGCCCTTGGGTTTTGGCCACAGGGAAGCCCTTTGTGGGGCCACAGGGGCGGCCTGGGTGTGAGCCACAGGGGGCGTTGGGGGGGTGAGCCCCCAGGGACGCCTGGGTTTTGGGGCCACAGGGGTGTCCTGGGTGTGAGCCAAGGGGATGTCCCGGGTTTTTGTGAGGGCCCCAGGAATGTTTTGGGGGATGAGCGAAGGGGACGCCCGGGTTTTGGGGGCCCCAGGGCGGCCTGGGGGGGTGAGCCACAGGGGCGGGCCCGGGGGGGTGAGCATCAGGGGGGCCCTGAGTGCCCAGGGACGGGACACCCTGGGCTTGGGGGAAAGGGGAAGGCCTGGGTGGGTTGCCACAGGGAAAGGGCCCCGGGTGTGAGCCAAAAGGGGGCGCCGTGAGTGTTTGGGGAGCAAGGGTTTTTCCCCGGGTGTGAGCCCCCAGTGGCGGCCTGGGTGTGAGCCACAGGGGCGGCCCCGGGTGTTTTAGCCACAGGGACGGCCCGGGTTTTGAAACCACAGGGACGGCCTTGGGGGTGAGCCCCCGGGGGGCCCCCCTGGGCGTTTTTGCCCCCAGGGGGGCGCCCCGGGTTTTGGGAAACCCCAGGGGCGGGGCCCGGGTGTGACCACATGGGGCGGGGCCCGGGGGTTGTGGGCCAAGGGGAAAGGCCTGGTGTGAAAAACCCAGGGGGGGCCGGGGGGTGGCCAAAAGGGACGTCCCGAAATGTGAGCCACAGGGGGCAGCCTGGGTTTTGAGCCACAGGGAAAAGCCTTGGGGGTGAGCCACGGGGCGGCCCGGGTGTGAGCCAAGGGGGCGGCCTGGGTGTGAGCCCATGGACGGGCCCGGGTTGTGAGCCACAGGGACGGCTGAGTTAAGCCCCCAAAGGGGCAGCCTGGGGGTGAGCCCAGGAAAAGGCCGGGTTTTGAGCCCCAGGTACGCCTGGGGTTTTTGAGCCAAGGGAGCCCTGGTTGTGAAACCCCCGGGAAAGGGTTGGGGTGGCCCAGGGGGCACCCCGGGTTTTGAGCCACCAAAATGAGTTGGGGTTGGGGTTTTGAGCCAGAGGGGGCAAACCCCGGGTGTTTAGGGGCCAAAAGGGACGGGGCCCGTTGTGAGGGAAAAAGGGACGGCCCGGGTTTTTGAGGGCCCCAGGGACGGCCGGGGTTTTGAGCCAAAAGGGAAAGGCCTGGGGGGTGGCCCCAGGGCGGCCTGGGTGTGAGGGCCACAGGGACGGCCTGGGTGGGAGCAACCCGGGGGCGCCCCGGCAGTACCGAGATGAAAAGGGGTTTTGCTGCTTTTCCCCGAGTTGTGGGGGGATTTGAACCCTCAAAGGGTTTATCGAAAATAATTTTTTCATTTTTCTTGGGAAACAGTTTTTCTCCCTTTTTCCCGGCCTTTAAACACTATTTGGGGTTTTACGAATTTTCATTTATTTTGGAAAACATTAAATTGGGGCTATCTTGTTTTACAACCCCCTTTAAATGGGGGTTTACAAAAGCCTTTTTTTCCCTTTTTTTTTTAATTGATTTTTTCCCCCCAAAATCATTTTTAAAAAAAAAAAAAATTGAAAAATATTTTTTAAAAACAAGATATTTATTTCTTTTTGGGGATAAAAACCGGTTTATATAATTATTATTTTCCCTTAAAAAAATTTTTTGTAAAAGTCTTTCTTGAACATTGTCTTTCAAAAACCCAATTTAGCTCTGGGAGTATAAAGGGGAAAACCCTAAAAAGTCCCAAAATTTTTTTTTTTTCATTTATTTCAATGCAATTTTTCATAAAACCCCCGTGTGGGAAAATTCCAAAAAACTTTTTAAAAACAAAGCAAAAAAATTTTATTGAAATTGGATAAATTTGAAAAAAAAATTTTTTTCTGCCCCCTCCCTTTAAATCTTTTGCAGCCAAAGCTCTTTTTTTCTTTTTAACATCTTTGGGAACAGCTGAAATTAGCAACAATAAACCCCAAATTCAGGAAAAGGCAGTGATTTTTTTAAAAACCCTATAAAAAAAGTTCTGAACACCTTTTTTTGGGCCCTTTATATCCCCGCTCTCCCCGTGAAAATTTTTTTGAAAATTGCTGCTGGTTTTGGGAAAAGCATACTTTGGGCAGCTATTGTTTAAAAACTTTTCCCTGAGTGAAAGCCTCCCGATACTCTTTATTCTTCATCAAAGTTGTTGGGGGTGTCATGTCGCTAATTTTTTCACTTGTGTGAACGTTGAATTGTGAAGCATTTTTTTGAAAAGTAAATTTGGCGAAAAATCATTTCTTTTCATTTTTAAATGAAGAGAATCCGTTTTCTTGGAGGAAGAGTTTGGGGGGATTTAGCTTACAGGGTTTTGTCTCCCCACACCCAAAACGGAAGTATAATTGGTTTTTGTGCAGTAAAGATGAAAATGTTGTTTTCCCATTTCTTTTCTCTGCGCAAGATCAAAAAATTTCAGCCCTAATTAAGCCCGTCTTTCCCTTTACCCTTAAAAAATTTCATGTGATTTTTTAATCCTTAAAAAAGGAAATTTTTAAAACTTTATTGTCGTCCCCCTGAGTTTAATTTTGGTTAAAAAAACATTAAAACTTTATTTAAAAAATTTTTTATGAATGTTATTTATCAGGGCAACAGCAGGGGATAAAAGAAAAATTTTCCCAAAGTACAGGATGTTGGGAAACTGTTTCTCGGGGCAGCTGGTGGGATGGACGTCCCAAAGGGAAACCATTTAAGGGTTTAGATGAGGAAGGAAAGTTGCATTGACCATAGTTCTGAAATTCCTTTATTTAAAATAGCCAACTGTTCCCCAAAAATGAATTAAAAAGGGTTTTAAAACCCGCCAAAACCCCCCTTTGAAAGTTCGCTTTTTTTGAAAGTCTTGGCATGAAGAACCCGGTAACCTTTTTTTTACAGTGGTTGTTTTAAAGGGGGCATAAACACGTCTTTTTGGGTTTGTCTTTTGTTTTTTTTTTCACCAAAATTTTTAATGCAATTTTAAAATTTTTAAACGTACTCTGTTTGTGGGGGGTTTTGGGCATATTAGAATGGGCCCGTTTTGGCTTCCATAAAAACCCGGGCCCGATGGTGATAAAGGAGTTTGCAAAAAAACTTTCATTCCCCCCAAAAAGTGTTGTGGTATTGTTTTCATATCACTGATCCCAGCCCAAAAGTTCCCAGCCCGAAATAACAATTTCCAACTAATTTTAGGTCATGAAATTTAATATCATGGTTTTTTAAAAATTTTTTGTTATTTTTTCTTTTCGATATTCACCTACGTTGGGCACAAAGATTCCAAAAAAAGGTGGCTGTGATGTGCAAGTTTTTTATTTTTGGGTTTAAAGGGAGGTGATTTTCTGAGCCAAGCACTTTTTTTAAATTATAATAAAATTATGGCAAATACTGAGGGGCACGTGAGACATTTTGGTTTTTGTTTTGCAAGTGAGGCCAAACCCCGTCAATTTATTGGAGCCCGGATGAAAATGTTTTTTAAATATTTACTTTAAAAAATTTCCCCCCCAATTTAGCGACGCTAAAATAAGGGGGAGTCTTCAATGGTCCTCAATTCCAGGCTTCTTAAAGGGTGGGGGACTTTTAATCAGACCTTCATGGGGGGAGAAAAGCTGCCGGGAAGCTTCAAGTTAGCGGCGAAGAGTTTTTTGGAAAAAAAAGGGAAGGCAACAATGAAAAAAAATCGAAAACCCCTCAGGTTAAAAGAACATGGGATGCAAATGTCATTTAAAATCAATTTTTGGACTCACTTTAGACTCTATTTTCCAACGAATTTTGGGAAGTTAGTGACAAACGTGGTAAAAGGTTTCACCAAATATTTAAAACCTGGAAAAAAGGTAAGGTGCAAATGGGCACAAGAATATTGCACTATCGTGGAATTGGAAGAGATGATTCTTCGCCCAATAAGCGTCAAGCAAAAAAGGGAGAAAATAGGTACGGATTAGAGTTAAAAATATGACAAATTGTTTCGCTATAATAAAAAAAATCAAAAAAAATTTTTGTCTGTATCTTTTTAAAATATAACCAATAAAAAATTTTTCAACGTAATATTTGGAAATTTGGAATGAAAATACTAAAATTAAGAATTTTTGAAACATACAAAAATTTTCAGAAATTTTTTCGGTTATCTACAAGCTTTATCTTTGAATTTTAAACTGTAGTTTTAAATCACTAAGTTATCCTTTCGCTTTCCTCGAAAGTTTTTTCTTTCTCTTCTCCCGTGCCAAAATTCATTTGGGAAAATGGAAAAGTGTGGAATCTGAATTTCCCTGATTCCTCCTTTTTGGGGCCCTTTTCATTTTATTACACCATTGGGTAAAATGTTCATTTTTTCCGTTAGGTATTTTTATTTAAAACGCATTCAAAAGAAGTATTGAAAGAATCTTTATCCAAAAATTTAAATTTTGAGGATTTTCGCGCTTTTTTCAAAAAAAGAGAGCTCAGAGTGTTATAAGTAGTTTTAATAACAGTTCTTATAGATCTAGTTTTTTAAAAAACCCGCAGGGGACACAGGAACTCTTTGATCTTTTTTTTCTACAGCTTCAGGATATATGGGAAAAAATTTATCTTTTTATAAATCATTTATTTCTATTTCCTGTTTTTCGGCTAATTTGACCAGACTATAAGGGGTTTGTTTATAAGAAGTGAAAAACACTGGCGCTTTTTAGTGTAGAGATTTTTAATGAAAGGGTTTAAAAAAATGATGGGCAAAATAAGGTAAAAAAAAAAAAGTTAATGTGAGTTACCCACATCCCTTCCGCCAGTATGGGGGAATTTAAAAAAATGCATCGAGTCAAAGCAATTTTTTTTAAGGTAGTTAAATACTGCCCCCAAACCCCTTTTTTTTTTTTTTTTTTTTTTTTTTTTTTTTTTTTTTTTTTTTTTTCTTTTAAAAACTGGGAGGCCTGGGATTACGCCTCTAGAGAAATAAAAAAAAAAAAAAGATTTTAAATGGTAAAAAATAAACAGAAAGTGACATGGGGAAAAAAAAGGGGTTTAAACACTTGTTCTTTGGGGAACAACAGCGACGTTGAAAGCAGTGGGCATCCACTCTGTCCATTTTCGACGTTTTTTTTTCACATTAGGGTATAAAAGAAAACCACAACGGTTCAATCCCGGGGGAAAATTTTTAAATTTTACCTAAATTACAAAAAATTAATACAAAAAGGGGGTATTTAAGTAAAAATCAGAGGCAGAACAATAATAATGGGCACACATTAAAAGGATTAAATCGTGTCGAAAAAAAACTGAAAGAAAATTCCCCGGGAACTAGACTCATCTTCCCTGGTTTCCTCTTTTTTTTTGTTTGTTGTGGCATTCCTCTTGTTTACGAGCCTCGCCTCCATCATGTTTGATTTTCTGATCTCCCAACTCAATTTTATATTGTTCCAGAATGAAGAATTAGACACATATGCAACATATGGTTATCTTTATTATAGATGTTTCGCCATCCAGTGGCTTTACCAGTGCAAATTCAAGGACATAACTGGAAGACAGTAGAACTTCTTACAATATATGTCCTTAAATCTGTATTAATAAAGTCAATGAATGACGAAGCGCCTAAAGAGAAAAATCATAGTCAGCAGGACTCGATACTACTACTGTGACGAACAAGATTCCCAGGTAGCGCTCTCATCCATTCAGCCACAATCTTGTCCGTCTCAGTAGCAGTATCGAGTCCTGCTGACTGCGATCTTTCTCTGAATGTACCCGCTTGTTTCTGCGTGGTGCATTGAATATACAACGTTGTTCCAGAATCTTTGACTCGTCCCTGAAGTCGACAAAGACTATATATCGTCAGCTTCCAGGTCGTCACATCATGAAGAATAGAAAGGCACAATAATGTGACAGCAACAATTCACCAATAACCCGCTCAAACAAGATTGAGACTAATGACAACCTTTGGGTTCGGCTTAGATCATTTACTTCGTCATAAGTTTCATTTTCCTATGTGTGGGTTATTTGTACATCGTCACACGATGTTAGGTGAAGACGGATCTTCAAATTTCAACTTTAATTCAAAGTGTCGGATTCCATAACCCAGACTTGTTTCACGATGTCGGGTTCAACATCAATACCTGGCCTCTACATCTAGTATTTATAAATGAATAACATTAATCAATGATATCTTAATCTTCTAGAACAAAGTACTGACCTTGTAGAGGATGGTAAGAAGGTCATTAAGCTTGCCGTGGATGTCACCCACCACCGTCATCTGACCGGAGATCGCTGTAGAGGCGTGCATGACCGTAGGGCGCTGACGCAGCACCCGCACCGCCTCCCGCAGTAGCACATACACGTAGCGGGCATGTAGCGCCTGTAGTGATGGTACACGATAGTGGTTATGTTCGTAGTGTGTGTTTACTCACCTATTTGTGATTGCAGCGGTCGAGTCTTAGCTCCTGGCCCCGCCTCTTCACCGGTTGCTACTGGGCCCTCTCTCTCCCCGCTCCATGAGCTTTATCAAACCTCGTCTTAAAACTATGTATGGCTCCTGCCTCCACTACATCACTTTCTAGACTATTCCACTGCCTGACAACTCTATGACTGAAGAAATACTTCCTAATATCTCTCTGACTCATCTGTGTCTTCAACTTTCAATTGTGACCTCTTGTTTCTGTGTCCCCTCCCTGGAACATCCTGTCTTTGTCCACCTTGTCTATTCCGCGCAGTATTTTATATGTCGTTATCATGTCTCCCCTAACCCTCCTGTCCTCTAGTGTCGTCAGGCGGATTTCCCTTAACCTTTCTTCATAAGACATTCCCCTTAGCTCTGGAACTAACCTTGTCGCAAACCTTTGCACTTTCTCTACTTTCTTGACGTGCTTTATCAAGTGCGGGTTCCAAACAGGTGCTGCATACTCCAGTATGGGCCTGACGTACACGGTATGTGTGTGTGTGTGTGTGTGTGTGTGTGTGTGTGTGTACTTACCGATTTGTCATCCAGTTGTGTGCCGGGAGGTCGAGATTCAGCTCATGGTCCCGTCTCACAGATTACTTTGACCTGCTTTGTATACTTTTACTAACCATACTGTGTGCTAGTAACCCTCATTGTGACAAACAGGGAAAAATAAAGTTGGTTAGTATATTTCGACCACTCAAAGGGAATTGACAGCAAGATGCTTCAAAGAACAAGTATTTCAGAAACTGTTCGGACAATATCTATTATCCAGCAGTTCTGAAAATACCTTTCCTATCTCCAAGAAACTCTCGTAGGGAGAAAAAAGAAAAGATTGTTTTGTACCAAACCAAAATACCTAAAATACCAACTCAAGTGTTTTTTTTTTTTCCAAACTTTAATCAGTCAAGCTTACATACAGACTTATGTTAATCTTCACAATGTCAATCACCAAAATCTTTAGAGAGGGAAATCAACACACTGCAACAACAGTGAGTCATAACAGCTTCTCTAGTCACCACAGAACCCGCTGACGCCGGTCTGAATTTCTCCCAACCAAGTTACTTCCATACCAAAATGAGTTCGTAATTTCCAACAGAAAATCATAGTCCTCCCAAAATTTGTGGCAACTAATACTTTTTTTTTTTTTGTTCTCATTCAGCAATGAATTATTCAAGAAGAAATTCGGCTAAAGAATAGGAAGTCGACTCCCTCTTGTACTCTTTAATATATTGATGGAGTATAACTGTCATCCTTCGTAGCATTAAACTGTCATCCTGCCAAGAATCAGACTATCATCTTTCTTAGCATCAAACTGCCATCCTTCTCAGCATCAAACTGCCATCCTTCTCAGCATCAAACTGCCATCCTTCCTAGCATCAAACTGCCATCCTTCTCAGCATCAAACTGCCATCCTTCCTAGCATCAAACTGCCATCCTTCCTAGCATCAAACTGCCATCCTTCTCAGCATCAAACTGCCATCCTTCCCAGCATCAAACTGCCATCCTTCCTAGCATCAAACTGCCATCCTTCTCAGCATCAAACTGCCATCCTTCCTAGCATCAAACTGCCATCCTTCTCGGCATCAAACTGCCATCCTTCCCAGCATCAAACTGCCATTCTTCCTCAGCATCAAACTGCCATCCTTCTCAGCATCAAACTGCCATCCTTCCCAGCATCAAACTGCCATCCTTCTCGGCATCAAACTGCCATCCTTCCCAGCATCAAACTGCCATCCTTCTTAGCATCAAACTGCCATCCTTCTCAGCATCAAACTGCCGTCCTTCCCAGCATCAAACTGCCATCCTTCCTAGCATCAAACTGCCATCCTTCCTAGCATCAAACTGCCATCCTTCCCAGCATCAAACTGCCACCCTTCCCAGCATCAAACTGCCATCCTTCCCAGCATCAAACTACCATTCTTCCTCAGCATCATACTACCAGACTTCATCTGGTAGAGAGATGCTGATGTCTTCGCCATCTTGTACGACAATATTATCAATTTCAACATGTTCTTTCAATAACTGAAGCAACTTTTTCACTCTGTACAGTTGAAGGCTGAACGGCACATAAACAGTCAACTACTTTACCTAGAAATGTGTCACCAAAATCTACGATCATTTCGAATTTCCAGTTTACAGAAAACACACTCACTTCTCTGTCCATTTCTTCAGTCATTCAACTGATAATAAAAAAGCTCACTGTCTCAACCCACTTATTATAATGTATAACCCATGAGGTTAGATTTAGAAATATTCTCAAGAACATAATTCTTGTGACTGGGATAACCTTAACGGATTATCCATTTAGGTGTGAGACAACCAAACCTAAACTATTATACGGTAAATTATCAGCTCCTGAGGACCTTAATTCACTCTGGTAAGTCACAACCTCTGGTTTTTCTTGCACCAGTGAACATTTAAACTCATTCAACAAAGTAACTAACAAAATAACTTTTTATCTTAACTAAATAGGAAATTTATGTTCATGAAAAACAAATATCTTGAAACACTAGATGGTGGCCTGGTGGTTAACGCTCTCGCTTCACACGGTGAGGGCCTGGGTTCGATTCCCAGCCAGAGTAGAAACATTGGACGTGTTTCTTTCCACCTGTTGTCTATGTTCCCCATCAGTAAAATGGGTACCTGGGTGTTAGTCGACTGGTGTGGGTCGCATCCTGGGACACTGACCTAAGGAGGCCTGGTCACAGACCGGGCCGCGGGGGCGTTGACCCCCGGAACTCTCTCCAGATAAACTCCAGATAAACACCAGAAGTTTAGCAGCTCCCTGAAGAGTTATACCTGGAGAGGTATACCTGGAGAGGTATACCTGGAGAGGTATACCTGGGGAGGTATACCTGGAGAGGCATACCTGGAGAGGTATACCTGGAGAGGTATACCTGGAGAGGTATACCTGGAGAGGTATACCTGGAGAGGCATACCTGGAGAGGTATACCTGGAGAGGTATACCTGGAGAGGTATACCTGGAGAGGTATACCTGGAGAGGTATACCTGGAGAGGTATACCTGGAGAAGGTCTCGAGGGTGAACTCCCCCGCGGCCCGGTTTGTGACCCTGCAGAGATTATAATTTTGTATACAACGGAAAGAACAAATTTAATACTAAGATCATCGAATACAAGAAGACAGTTCAATATGGGCATTAGAACTCTGCTCTCTTTCAACATGTTAATAATAAAATTCACAACATACTTAGGGAAGCCGTCTCAGGGACATCACACCAAATTAAAATATTTAACAAGGATGATGCAGATAAAACAGTATGAAACGATGTTTCATTCTGCTCACAGCTCTTAGCTGTGAGCAGTATGAGAGCACAGGAGCAAATTAAAACAATGGACCTGACACAACATAAATAGATTCGCACTACTGTAGGCCTACTGGCCCATGATGGCCAATTCTTAATCACATACTTATTTGCTCAAACACTCACTCAGAGAGTCAAGCACTGCTATCAGAATGAAGCACATCTTAGGCACTGTAAGACACGTGAAGATAAAATTCCATTATACCAGTGCCACTAGAAAACCTTCAATTTATAGTGTCGTAAGGGTGAGAGAAGAGGGTGTCCCTGCCAAGGTCAGCGGGGAGAAATTTGTCTTCACAACTCGTGAAGGCATCTTAGAACTGACCTTTTTCTTCTTGAAGGCGTCGACCAACTGGTGTATAGAGTCAGAGGTGAGAGGCGGGGTCAGGTGGACGCCCTTGTAACTTCCCTCTACCGTGATCTCCTCTGTCCACGCCTCTTCTAACAGCCTCTTAATGCTCATCTCACCACCCTCACCGTCCTCGTCTGCAGCAGTGATAGAAGGTTATCCAGTCTCCTTCTCTCTCTTCTTTACACAAGGGTTCTTTACAAGGTTAGGTTATGAGTTCCTACCTTTATTTAAAAGCTAAGAGCTGTTACCTACTTCAGCTCATTGGAGACTCTTACCTAACATTACCTTTATTTAATTATCATTGTTATGAAACATGCAAACAGGAAACAGAATGAAAATGGAGCCAACTGTGAGCGTGCAGTTCCATTTGGACAACTGATTTTATTTCATCGATGTTGTTATGATGTACGAACATGTTCCAGACTCAAGTTATTCTAGGAATAAATGTTCTCAGACGAAGTAATGTTCCGGAGAATGGTAAGCCAGAGTGTAGTTGCTGTCTGCTGCCCATCTTGTTGTCTAGATGCTGCCTTCTCGATGTCCGCGAAGTACAGCGAAGTGAAGTACACTGACATCTTAAGTAAGTTTATTCAGGTATACACAAATACAGTTACAGAGGATATCCCAAAAAAGTCAGTGGCTTATATGTATTTCCATTGGGGTCCTTTTAATACCTTATTATTATACAATGTAGGAGATAAAGTATATATACTAGGAATATGGTAAATAGATTATTTACGTTTAAATGTGTTTACCTGGAGAGGGTTTCGGGGGTCAACGCCCTCGCGGCTCGGTCTGAGACCAGGCCTCATGGTGGATCAGGGTCTGATCAACCAGGCTGTTACTGTTGGCTGCACGCAAGCTGACGTACGAACTACGGCCAGGTTGGTCTATTGGTAATCCCCCTTATGTATGCTGGGAAGCAATTGAACAGTCTTGGGCCCCGGACACTTATTGTGTTCTCTGAATGTACTCGTGGCGCCCCTGCTTTTCATCGGGGAAAAATTGCATCTCCTGCCGAGTCTTTTGCTTTCATAGGGAGCGATTTTCGTGTGCAGGTTTGGTACCAATCCCTCCAGGACCTTCCAAGTGTATATTATCATGTATCTCTCTCGCCTGCGTTCGAGGGAATACAGATCAAGGACTTTCAACCGTTCCCAGTAGTTTACGCGCCTTATCGTACTTATGTGTGCCGTGAAAGTTCTTTGTACACTCTCCACGTCTGCAATGTCGCCAGCCTTAAAGGGGGCCGTTACTGTACAGCAGTATTCCAGCCTAGAGAGCACAAGCAATTTGAAGATAATCATCATGGGCCTGGCTTCCCTAGTTTTGAAGGCTCTCATTATCCATCCAATCATTTTCCTAGCGCATGAGGTAGATACATTGTTGTGGTCTTTGAAGGCGAGATCCTCTGACATAGTCACTCCCAGGTGTGTTAGCTGAAAAAAAATTAAAAATCATTCTCCTCCCTTTCTGTCACTACATTCATTAGGCACATTTTGGCTCTCTTCTTGAACTGGTTCATGCTATGACTGGCTATGACAGGTGCAGGCAATCTGTTCCATTCCTTTATTGCTGTACAATAAAAGGTGTTTGAAGCCTGGCCACTGACTGTGGGTACTTTCAAGTTGTGCTCTCTCCCCCTAGTACTATGATTGCTTTGGTTCCCAGCCTTGACAAAATTAGCAGCAACATATTCTGGACACTGTTTTTGAGCATCATTGGACTTGTACATAACGACAAAGCCACCTACATCTCTCCGTGTTGAAGTCCCTGTTGAAATGGCAGATCCATTCATGCCGGGTCTAGGGGAGAGATACATCTTCTTACTCGATTTTCCTTTCTGTCTAGAAGTCGTAGATGAGACGCGGGTTATGCAATCCAAGTAAATGGTGCTTATTCAATTTGTGAGTGTACCTGTGCATAGAACAGAGCTGTAAGCTTCTTGACTGCCTTGCTTGCAAGATTTCTCACGTGATTCTTCATAGACATTTTGGAGTCAAATTTCACTCCAAGGACATCCTCATACCCGAGATCCAACACTTTTCCATTCATTTTTAAACCCCTGCTCCAATATTAACATCATGGTGGGCCCAGAGGACCCTGCTGAAGTAGACATCCATAACAATGCAAGAGTACACTTCCCTATGAAACACTGGCTTGGCTGAGTATCTTGTAGATTCTGTCACATTGAGAACTACTCTTTTGGAAACAAGTATACTTGAAAGATAAACACTAAGGAGGTATAGTGCACAGCAAAAGACTAAGTACTTGTCTCTGATGCAAAACACACACACACACACACACACACACACACACACACACACACACACACACACACACACACACACACACACACACACACACACACACAACCCAAACTCTCTCTCTCTCTCTCTCTCTCATACGCACCTGACGACGGAGAGGCTCGTGGTGAGAGTGCCTCCATTATTTCAGTCTTGTTGCCGCTGCCCATATGTGTGATGAGGGCGTTGAAGAACCCATATAGCTGTGGAAGCATGATTATTATTATTATTTTTTTATTATTATTATTATTATTATTATATTATTATTATTATTATTACTGTTTTATGCACTATGTATTCTTACGAATTTCCCACCAAACCCCCACCACCCCTACCACCACCACCACCACCACCACCACCACCCCCACCACCACCACCACCACCACCCCACCACCACCACCACCACTACCACCTGGTTCTGGTAAAAAAATGCCCACCGGGTGTTCTGGTAACACAAGTGGTCCACCTGGTTTCGGAAACACAATGGTCCCCGGGGTTTTTCTGGAAACACAAGTGGCCCACCTGGTTTCGGGAAACACAAGGGTCCACCTGGTGTTCTGGTAACACAAGTGGTCCACCTGGTGTTCGGAAACAAAAGGGGGGCCCACCTGGGTTCGGGGTAAAAAAAAAGTGGTCCACCTGGTGTTCTGGTAACACAATGGCCCACCGGTGTTCGGTAACCAAGGGGCCACCGGGTTTTTAGGGTAACCAAGGGGTCCACCTGGTGTTCTGGAACAAAGGGGTCCACCGGTGTTCTGGTAACACAAGGGGCCACCTTGTTCGGTAACACAAGTGGTCCACCGGGTTTTCGTAACCAAGTGGTCCACCTGTTTTTGGGTAACACAAGCGGGTGATCAAATTTTTTTTCTTATGAATTATAGATAATTTAAATGAATTAAATGAAAAAAAAAACTTGATAAAATGGGAATTGATTTTTTAAAAAGTTTTAAATTTTCACAAGGGGTTTTAAGTTAGGTTAGGCCGGGAAGGGTTAAGTTGGGTTAATTGGGTTAAGTTAGGGTTGGGTTTTTGGGTTTGGTTCGTCGGGAAAACGGGACAAGTTTTTCCCTGACAGGGATGTTAGTCATATGAGACCCGCGTTGGTCCCTTTTGGTCATCTGTCCGGGGCCTTCCACTGGCTTCCCGGCCCCCTCTTTAAAATATGGTAACCCATTTTATATATTTTTTTTTTTTTCCCCGGGAAATTTTCCCCCGGGCCCCGGGGTTTTTTCCAATAGTGGTGACCCCCCCTTGACTCCCTATCTGGGGGTTCTCGAGATTTAAGTCTCCCATGAGGGAGGTACAAGACTCCCATTTTTGGGGGTTTTAAATTACAGTATTATTTTTATTAAGTCCTTCAAAATTTTATTTTCATCTGTTTTTTTCAAATACAATATGCAAAGCTTCTTCATTACAAAATTTAAAATAATAATAAAAAATAATAATAATAATAAAAATAATAAAAAAAAAATAATAATAATAATAAAAAAAATAAAAAATCAAATAAAAATTAATTAATTTCAGCAGGGTACACGCACAAAATAATGACTTTTTGCGTGTGCATGAGAAAGCCCTTTTAAAGCAGAAAAATTTATGGATAAAAGTAAAAGTAAAAGAAAAAATAAAGGGATTTTTTTGCTAAAAACGGCCTGATCAAAAATCTTCCAGCGAGACTGTTTAAAATTTAGAAAAATAATTTGAAATTCGCTAATTAAGCAAAGCCTCGATATGGAGTCGTGTTTCATGAAAATGCGTCAACACGGGACAATTCATCAGGGGAAAAACCCCTTATTATCACTTCACAGGGTTTGAATCTTGATTAATTGAAATAACAAAATTTTTGAGTGTGGGAAAAATTAATGAGATTGGATTTGTAAAACAAAATTTATTACAAAGACTGGAGTATTATTTAACCCCTTTTTTCACTGGAAAAAAAAAATGGCTGTGGGAAGGTATCATAAATTTTAAAATAGACAGTACTCCCCAATAACTAACAGACCTTTAACAATTCCCCCAGTTGTAAACACTTAGGGGTCCTCGTGCAGCTAACAAAAAAATTAACTGCCCAATTTTCAGACCCCAGATCTCCCGGGGGTCTAGGTTAAAACTCCGGGCCCCCGCTTTTCCCCACGTCGCAACTAGGTTTTTTCCTCTCCCTTTCTCCAGACTTTAATCATTTTTCGTCTTAAAGCTATGTATGGTTCCTCCTCCAGACATTATTTGCCAAACATTCCACTTTTTGAAGTCCATGTGTTTGGTTAGCTTAGCAGGGGCCATTCTATGATCTTTAAGATTTACCTGGTTTGTGATCATTTTAAATTAAATGGGGGGCAAAAAAATTAATGGGTATTAAAAATTTAGTCCTCACCCATTTAGACCCTTATTGTTTTAGTTATTTTTTGCGTTTATGGGTAATTCCGGAAAAACTGCCAATCTGGGGCCCTTTAAAATTTACAGACTTCTCAAATTATATTATTTCCCGGGAAACCACCCCATCAGCACGAGGGGTTCTATCCAAGCTGGCAAGTTAAAGGGGCCATCGGGAAAAACCTTAGCTAAGGACTGCCTGAACTTTTCAGAAAAGTCGGTTCCACTTTTTTTCATATGACAATGGTCCTCGTCCAAATATCAGAAAAAGAAGTTTAGGAGTTTTGCGTGGTGAAATTTTTAAATAATTAAAGCCGCTAAAAATCAACAAACTCAAAGCGGCATAACAAAGAGTGTATTAAATGAATCGTAAAGTAAGGCAAGTTCCCTCTGTGGCGCACTTACAATGTCAAGAGTTTTTTTCCCTTTCATCTGGCCCTGCCGCCACCCATACTCGTGACTGGAAAAGATCGTCCATGTTACCGTCGACGAATCTCCAGCGGGCGCAGCCCCCTCCTGTACCCCCCGCTGGTCAACACGCACTTTCAGTGCTGACCAAAACCCCCAAAGAGAGAAAACGGTCATTTTAATTTAAAACGGACACAACTTTAAAAAAGGGGTTCAATTATTTATTACCTAATGATAATGATAATTTTTATTTCTATTGAGTACACTATTCCATTTCTATAGGGTACACTATTCTATTTGTATAGGATACACTATTCTATTTGTATAGGTACACTTTTCTATTTGATGGGGTACACTATTCTATTTGTATAGGTACACAATTCTGTTTGTATAGGATACACTTTTATTTGTATAGGGTACACTATTTTATTTTATAGGGTACCTTTTCTTTTTTGCATAAGGTACGCACTTCTATTTCTATAGAGTCACTATTTTTTTTTAAAAGGGTACCCCTTTTCTATGGGGTACACTTTTCTTTTTTAGGTGAACTTTTCTATTTATTTTGGGTGCACTCTTCTATTTCTACGGGAAATACCATTCATTTCTATAACACACTAAAATTTTTCTACAGAGTATATACTATTAAATTTCTACAGAGTACATCATTATTTTTCTAAGTATACTATTCTATTTTCTAAAAAATACAATTTTCGATTCTGTTTGTGTTGTGTTTTGTATACTTTTTCTGTTCATAGAGAAACTTTTCATTTATATAAAGATACTGTTCTATTCATAGAGTATACAAGTAAAAAAAGGGTTAAATTTTGACAGATTAATATAAGAAACCCCCTGGCATTTTGCCTTTAAACACCTGCTGTATGATAAGTGGGGTACTCATCGACCCATGCCCACCCTTTCCCTAGGCAGGTGGGCCTGACCAAGTTTGTAGCTCACAAACTGCCATCCCCCCCGCTCCAAGGGGGCGGGGATGGCGCCAGAGGGGCCTAGGTTTCCCTACGAGCCCCGTGGGGGCGGGGAATGGGCTGGGGCCTGGGGACATTTGCCCCAAACATAGGGAGTATATTTGTGCCTCCCCCTGGGAAGGGGGGCCCAAAAGGCCCGGGCCGGAAGAAACCCGGGCGAATTTTTTAAATACTAATAATGGTACTCGGTGATAGTCGACTTTTTGTGGGCGCATCCTGGGGAAAAAATTAATGCCCCCCCCCAAGGGAAATAAGACAACTCCTAAATGACAAAATCCCTTTCTTGGGCTACCTGGGATTTAACCGTCCGGTTAAAAATTCAAGCAAATCATATCTTATCACAAAATTTCGGGTACCTTTAAATTTACTTTAAAAGCGTCTATTATTTAACTAGGTCAATTTACTAGAATCCACAGGATATGTCTCTGAGGGTATACATTTTTCTCCAAAATAAATATGCTGAAGATTATTTTAAAAAAACCTTTTAGGGATTTAAAGTATTCCTGTCGGGTAGAAAACAAAGGTTACTGTGAATTTAAAAAAGGGTAAAAAAATCCGACAGATAGATTACGAACACGTGAACGTTTTACCCAAAAAGATACCCAATTGTTGACTGTCTTAACTTCGACTCAGCAGTCGATAGGATTGAAAACCCATCAACCAATCAGAATGCTATATTTTGCATTCTTTAAAAAAATAATATTAAAATAAAAATAATAAAAAAATAATAAAATAATAATAATAATAAAATAATAATAATAAAATAATATCTATTTCTAAAGTACAGTACAAGGTATACGGCCGCTGACATCAATGACATCTACTATATATGAAAGCCGCTTGATGCTGAGCTTTCGGGCAAATTGGGTCATTTTGTCCCCAGGATTCGACCTCACCATCGACTAACTCCCAGGTCCCCTTTTTAAAAACCGGGGATAAACAGGGACAGGACAGCAGTGTCTTAGGGAAAAAAAGTCCCTAATTTTTCCCCGTGCGGGGAATTCAAACCCCGGACCCAGTGTGTGAGCTGAGTCCCTCTTGAAGAACCCTCAGTTGACACGCCCCCAAGACCCTACCGCCTCATCTCAAAATGGCTTGTACAACCTTTCGGAGTAAAACGTAAATGGTGTAAATATAAATTTTACAAATTACCTGATCGTTGGTCAGGGACATGCTATTAACCGTAAGTTAACATCTCGTTTCCCCTCACGTGACTGGAGTTAAAAATACGAAATAATATCACCAGGGGTCGGGCCAAGACTAAACCACAAAATTGTTTTTTAAGGCCTCTGAAGCACTTGTTAACTGCCAGGAAAAGTTGGGAACCGGGGGGGACTAAAGATATACAAACTTGTAACGAGATGCTCTAAACCCCAAAAGATAGCTACCAGGCCTTCTTCCTAGTTCATCACAGACCGCTAATTTCCCAATGCATTAATTTTCCCCCTACCCCTCAAAATTTAAAACCATATTTTAATTCTTTTATTATTTCTAACACTTTAATTCAACCAAATTTTGTAACTAAAAATTATGAAACTATCATAATAATGGCGACTCAATTCCGCATTTGCCTTGTTAGCGTGGGTACAAAACACTATGGTTTTTTTTCAATGGTCCCAAGGATTTATTTGGGCTTAAAAAATTTTCCCCACTTTCGGTGAATACGAAGTACACATCTTTTTTTTAATTACGTATATTGAAAATTTTACAGCGAGGACCCAAACAGTATAATTTTAATATGGTAAACTTCGTTGTTGTTGAAAAACGGATTTAACACAGTTCACAGGGCAGAGTTTGAGGTAGATTTAAAGGGCCCTTTTCTAACTATGATAAGGTTATTTAAAACAATTTTTGCAAAATTTTTGTTGTAGCAATTGTTTTACATAGTAACATTGCTTCACAATTCGCAAACCAAAATTTTTACAAACTTTGTCTCTACTTCCACACAGGGAAACAACCGCAAACCTGTATCAATCCACAGTGCTTTACCACTAAACTAGACCCAGATAAGTAGAGAATCAGCCGAAGCTAACTGTTTCCCCATGACCCGGGCACCAGGCTCTTTTTAAAGTTATTCATCAAACCCTTTTGTTGTCCACTGCATATGGGAGCTTGATGAAATAACCTTGAAAAAAAGCCGGGCCCCGGGGTATGGGGAAACATCGTCACTTCGGCTAGACTTTCCCACTTATCTGGGGGCTGGCTCCGTTAAAGTATTGTGGACTCTGATACAGATTTTAGGTTCGAGTCCTGTTGGGACGAGAGACAATTTTGTAATGTAAAAAGTGTAAATTACCTAGCAAATCCCAAGGCAAAGTGGGGCTATTATTTTCAGTTGGGGCCTTTTAATACGTTTCTTTTAGGCCTTACATTAAATACAATAAAAATCGTAGATATAAACAATAAATTAATTTTTTATACTGAGTAAAAACAAAAGATGAAAAAAGGATTACAAAAAAATAGTACATAGGGAAAAAAATAAAGACAGGCGTAAATAAAAAAACATGAAAAGGGTACGGAGCATTAAGAGAAAATCTGAGTGTAGCTGTTCCCCCTGAAATTTACATATAGACAAGAAGTAACTCTCTTTCCTTTTCTGCACTTTATTCACAAGTAATTTTTTTGCTCTTTCCTAAGCTGATTAAAACTAAGACTGTTGTGGAACTTTTTGCATAAACCCAAGGTTCCCCCCCCCAAGGTTTGAAAATACAATGTTTAGTATCGAAGTTGCAAAACTGGAAATTTAGTTTAAATTACAGTCTTAACTAAAACCCCAATAATAATAATAAAAAAAAAAAATAAAAAATAAAAAAAAAAATAAAAAATAATAACAATAACAATAACAATAATAAAAAAAAAAAATAATAAAATAATAAAATAATAATAATAACAATAACAATAAAAAAACAAAACAAAAATAATAAAAAAAAAAAATAATAAAATAAAAAAAATAAAAACAATAATAAAAAAATAACAATAATAATAATAAAATAATAATAAAAATAAAATAATAAAATAATAAAAAAAATATAATAAATAAATTTTACTTTTCCCCAAGCCTAAAAAATAATTTAAAAATGTAATTTAGGGATAAAACAAAATCCACTAAAATGCAATACATTTGGGACAACTATCCTAACTTTTCAGATCTTAAGAACAAGACAAATCTATTAGACAGGTTCTTTTGTAGTTAAATACAATTAAAAATACAATAATGAAGGGAGTTGATGACAAATGGCAGTTATAAAAAAACACATATTTAAACTGGGTCAATAAATTTTAGTTTTTTTGAGTGATCGAATGAGATGGTGAAAATAATCAACTTTAAATTCAACTATAAAGGAACAATGTATTTACCATTTTATGGGGGTTGAAAGGAAGACTAGGAACACGAGAGAGTTGGATGAAAACAGGGGTTTTTTTAACACAGCGATTGTTGCTGTATTTAAAAATAAAGCACAAGAAAATGTAAATTCAGGCAAGACACACTCACTCACACACCACGACACACACACACACACACATACTCACTCACACACCCAAAACACAACACGCACACTCATACTTTTACATACACACAACACAGGGGTTACCATCTGGAACCACAGCACAGGAGTATTCCATGCTGGGAAACCCCGCACAGGAGGATGCCAGAGGGTCCACAACACAGGAAAATATACATTGATGGAAACCCCATCACGGGGAAAATACCTGATGGGAACCCCATCACAGGGCAAACCTTTTTTGGGGCAATCACATAGGTATACCTATTTTAGCCACACACAGGAGGTATACCCTTATGGAACCACAACACAGGAGGATACCAGAAGGAAAAACAGCAAAAGGAGGTATCCCTTTGGGGAACCCCAACACAGTAGGTTACCTTTATGGAACCACAAAACAGAGGGATACCTTTTATAAAAACACATCACAGGAGGTAACCTAATGGAACAACATCACAGGTGTCCATGATGGAGCTACACACAAGGGGTATACTAGGCGGACCCACAACACAGGAGGGAACCCTATGGAAACCCCAAACCCGGGGGAAACCATGAAGGAAACACAACACAGGAGGTGACCATGATGGAACCACAACACAGGGGGTATACCTTTCTGGGGAACCCCCCAACACAGTAGGTTTTAACCTTTTAGGGAACCACAACAAAGGAGGTATACCTTGATGGGAAACCACAACACAGGAGGGATACCTTTGGAGCCACATCACAGGAATTATCCCCTTATGAGCCACATCACAGGGGGTAAACGAGGCAAAGCGCGGATAAGACATGGGAGACGACACACGGGGTGGGGGGGGGGGGGGGCCCGGGATGGGGGGGGGGGGGGGGCGGGGCCACCCCCCCAAAAAAAACCAACAACAAAACCCCCAAAAAACCACACACACCAAACCCCACACCACCCCAAAACACACAAAACACACACACACCCCCACACACAAAATCACCACACACACACACACACACAAAACACACAAAAACACACACACACAACACACACACCACACACCACACACCTCCCAACACCACACACAACACAACACACACACACCACAACACACACACAAAACACCACATACCCCACACACCACACACACACACACACACACACACACACACACACACACAACACAACACACACACACACACACACACACACACACTGCTTTAAGCAAAGGTATATAAAGCCCCCGGTTTTAGGGGGGTGACCTAGTAGCAACCAGTGAAGAGGCGGGGCCCGGGGCTTGGACCGAACCCCTGGGAAACCCCAAAAAGGTGAGTACAAATAGGTGAGTAAAAACATACACACACACACACCACACACAACACACACACAACAACCACCACACAAACACACACACACACACACCACACACAACACTCAACACCCCTTTTCACTGTACGTCAGGGCCCCAAATGGGTTGCAGCACCAGTTTGGAACCCACACCTTTTAAGCACACTAGAAATTAGAGAAATTGAAAGCTGAACAAAGGTTAGTTCCGGGGCCAGGGTTTAAGTCCACGAAATGATGGAAAACGGGCCTACAAACTGGGAGGACAGGGGGGTCAGGGGGAAAGACTTATAAAATTCGCGGGGAAAAATAAGGGGACAGAACAGGGTGTTTCCCGAGAGGGCACAAAGAAACAAGGGGCCAATTGAAGCTGAAAATCAGACACCACAGGGGTGTTAGGGAAACATTTCTTCTCGAGTTTTCAGAAAGTGGAAATCTGCAATTGATATAGTGGAAGCAGGAACCATACTGACTTTATGAGAGGTATGACAAAGCCAGGGGAAAAGAGAGAGAAGAGGGGAAAATTAGCACAGTGAAGAAGGGGCCAGGGCCGAGATCACCCCGCACCACAGTTTTGGTGGGACAATTAGGGAAGTACACAAAAATTTCAAGGCTGCTAAGAAGCGGAACCCAAGGCTATGGCGCCGGAAACATCTCTTCCGGTCTAAGAGGGAGCAAGGTACTATGTGTACCACAACAACAATCTTCAACACATCATCGAAGAGGACACTAACCCAGGTAGGGAAGACAGCAACACATCCCAGTTTTTAAAAAAAGGAACACTACGAAGCATTAACTACAGACCATTCGCGACAAGTATAGTAAGAAATAGGAAACATTAACAGAAAATGGGGGAGCACGTAGAAAGGAAAAGCTTATCATAGCAGCCAACACTGTTTCAGGGTGTGAAATCCTTGGGCACAAACCTACCCGGTACTTTGACAGGGGAAGGCATAAACAAGAGAGAGAGAGGGGGGGGTGGATTCATTTTCGATTGTAGGAAGGGGTTTTTACACAGTTCCACACAGGAGGGTTTGGCAAGCGGGAAAACCGACAGGGATAACAAGGAAGGCATTGCAATGATCAGGAATCATGTGAGGGGAAAACAACACGAGCCTTGTACGGGCGAGGTGTCAGAGTGGGGGCCTGTGACGAGCAGGGGTCCCAGGGGCAATCCAGGGCCGGGCCTTATTTTTTATTTGTGAACGACAAAAAAAAGCAGAAAAGACGAAAGTGTCCCGTTTGCAGATGATGTGAGAAGACAGAGAAATTCAATCGAATGAAAAACAGGCAAACTACAAGGGATCTAGACAGGCTGCAGGGCCCGGGTCCACCCAACGGGTTTGGGGGAAATTTTAAAACTCCACTATTGACGACATGGAGGAAAAGGGAAAAGATAAGGCTGTATGATAACGATAAAAAAATACGGGAAGGAAATTTGACAAATTGGACAGAGACAGGATTTTTTCAAGAGATGGGACACGGCAAAACGATTCACAGTGGGAAATTAAAAGACTGAGATGAACCCACAGGGACTTTAAAGGAAAATTTTCTTAAAATCCCCAGAGTTATCAGGTATTGGAATATTTGGGGAAGTGTTTTTGGGAGGCGGGGATCCATAATAGCTTTTAAGAAGGGGTATGAAAAAGGGCTCATGGAGAGGGAAAGTAAATGAGTAGGGCCATTTTAAAGAGGGGGGGCCAGGAGCTATTAGTCGAGGTTAGTACAACTAGGTAAAATCCCCAAAAAGGGAAGGGACTAAAACGGGAAAGAAGAATTTCCTGCGCGGGTAAAGGGGACAAAAGTTTAGCAGAGAAAACAGGGGAATAAAAAGGGGGGGAATTTAAATTTTTGACAAAAATTAGGCAAGGAAGCGGGGGAAAATTTTGGGGGCCCAAAGGGAAACAAAAATTTAATGAAAAGGGCCCACTCTAACCTTTTGGGGAAACCAAGGGTCCCCCTTGGTTCACTCAAAGTTGTAGAGTGGCAAAAACCAAGTGCCGGAAAATGAATGAAGAAAGGGGAGGAAAAGGACCCAGGGAACAAGGAGATAGTCAAAAGGCAAAAAATGTTTATGCCACAGGGGAGGAGGGGGGCCCCAAACCTACAATACAAAATGACTTTGCAACGAAAGCCAAGTCTGCCCTGAACCTTTTTTACAGTTACATCGGAGAAAAAAAACAATAAAAAGCCCCCCAGGTAATCGGCTGAGGAAAAAAGGAAAAAAGGAGTTTAAAAGAAAGGGACTTTGAAGTAGGTGAGGAACCCCATCATGATTTTTCAAAGAAGTGTTCACAGTTGAGGCAGAAAGTGCTCAAAAAAGCACAGAGGTGGGATACCCCAAAAAGTCTGGACACAAAAATTTTAAAACCCAAAGAGGTTTGTGAAGAGGCTGCTAACCCGAACTAGAAGTCTCAAAGGCGCGGGGGGCCAAAAAGGGTCCGAGAGCAGAAATCGTAACTTTGTTTTTTTTGGTCCAATTTCAAGTGTATTAACTTTTTTCGGGTTGTTAAGGGCAGTTTTCACCATACACATTTTTTGCAGGGAACTTTTTGTTGCAAAGTTGAAGATTTTGAAAAATTGTATTTATCAAAAAAACCCCCCCCTAACGTCCCAAATTGGAAATTTGTAAATTTTCCCTAGTCAACATCAGATGAAAGAAAAAGGGGGTTAGATTATCTAGATTTCAAATTTTTTTGCGAGAAATGCCCAATTAGTTTTGAAAATAAAAAAAAAATTAAAATTTTGTTTTTTTTTTTGGGCGTTTTTTTTGGGGAATAAGAGCCCAATAAAAACAAAATGGAAAAACATATTGCAAAACAACTTTGAATACTAAATAGACCATCATTCATAAATTTTGTCTAAAAAAAAAATCATGAAAACCCTATTATTACTCTTTGAAAAAAAGGGGAAACAAATGCCCAAAAAATTATTTTTTGATTTAATTCAATTTTTTTGTTTTCGGAAAAACTCTATGGAGATGAAACACCAAATTTGAGCGTGTTGAAAAAACCCTGTTTTTTTTGTTGATAACCCAGATGAGGTTTTGCAAACCCCCTATCTTTGGGGTTGTTTCCCCAGAGTGAGGGGGTTTGAAAAACCCCCTATCTTTGGGTTGAAAACCCCAGAGTGGAGTTTTTTAAAACCCCCTATCATTTTTTGAAAAACCCGGGATTGAGCTTTTTGAAAAACCCCTATCATTGTTGAAAACCCGGGCCCCAGCGTGATGCAAACCCCTATCATTTTTGGAAAACCCCAAGGGGGCATTTTTAAACCCCTATCATTTTTGATAACCCAGAGTAGCGTGTTGAAAAACCCCTATCTTTGGGTTGTTAACCCAGGTGGGCGTGTTGAAAAACCCCATCATTTTGATAACCCGAGTAAAGCATGTTGAAAAACCCCTATAAATTTTTGAAAACCCAGAGTGGGGCTGTTGAAACCCCCTACATTTTTTGATAACCCAAAATGGCGTGTTGAAAACCCCCTATCTTTTGTTGATAACCCAGACTGAGCGTGTTGAAAAACCCCTATCATTGTGAAAACCCCAGACTGAGCGTGTTGAAAACCCCCTACATTTTTTGAAAAACCCGACGGGGGGTTGATGCAAACCCCTATCATTTTTTGAAAAACCAGAGTGAGCCTTTTTGCAAACCCCTATCAGGGTTGATAACCCAGAGTGAGCTTTTTGAAAACCCCCTTTTAAATGTTGAAACCCAGAGTGGCATTTTGTAAACCCCATCTTTGTTGAAAACCCCAGTTGGAGCATTTGAAAACCCCTATCATTGTTGAAAAACCCCAAAATGACGTTTTCCCAAACCCCCTACCCATTTTTTGAAAAACCCAGAGTGGCGTGTTGAAAACCCCCCTATATTGTTGATAACCCAGAGTGAGCGTTTGAAAAACCCCCTTTTCATTGTTTTAACCCCAGAGTGGGGCGTTTTTGAAAACCCCATCATTGTTGAAAAAACCCAGAGTAAAACGTGTTGAAAAACCCCTATCATTGTTGAAAAACCCAGGTAAAGGTTTGAAAAAACCCCTATCATTGTTAAAAACCCGAGTGAGCGTTTTTGCAAACCCCTTTCATTGTTGTTAATCCAGGGTGGGGCGTGTTGAAAACCCCCTTCATTGTTGAAAACCCAGAGGGAGCGTGTTTGAAAAACCCCTATCATTGTTGTAACCCGAGTGAGCGTGTTCCCAAACCCCCAAACTTTGTTGAAAACCCCAAAGTGGGGCGTGTTGAAAAACCCCTTCTTTGTTGAAAACCCCAGAGTGAGCGTGGGGAAAAAACCCCCTTAAATTTTTTAAAACCCAGATGAGCGTGTTGAAAACCCCCTATCTTTGGGTTGAAAACCCCAGGGGGAGCGTTTTAAAAACCCCCTAATCATTGTTGATAACCCAGAGTGAGGTGGCAAACCCCTATCTTTGGTTGAAAAACCAGGGGAAAACAGAGCAGAAAAACCTCGGGTCCCTCTTCACTTTAGTCGTCACAAAAATTTGCCATTTTTGAGTATTTAGAATAAAAACAATCAAAACAATTGTATTTTTTTTGGGAAAAAAAAAAAAACAAAAACACCCCCAAAAGTCGTCTTGATGGGCATCAAAACCTAAAAATTCCATTTTATTTAAAAAAAATACTTAGAAATTGGGTAGAAAAAAGCTTTTGCCCTCCAAAAGGGTTTCCAAATTTTGGGGACTATTTTTTGGTTTAAAAAAACCTAAAATTTCCAAAAAAAAATTTCCCAAATTCAATTTTATGATCTCTAAAAAAACGGTCTCTGGGTCTCATAACATCTACCTTTGGGGCCCGGAGCAAAGAAAGGGGCCCCCTCTGTGTAAACTTTTTTTCGGAACAGGGGGACTACCTGAGGTATGGGGACAGAAATTTAGTCCTAAATTTTTAAAAAAGGGGACAGATACCCCAGTAAACTAAAGATCCGTGTCCTTTTACATTTACTGTTTTCAAAATCATGGAGAAGATTATCAGAAGAGTGGTGGCCACCAGAAAGGAAAAAGTGATAATAAAAACAACCAGCCGGGTTCAAGGGCAGGGAAAACCGGGGTTTTCAAACCCCCCCAGAGGTTTTATGACAATTGGGCAGCAGAAAGCCCAAAGAGAAGAGAGAGGGGGGGGTCAAATTTCGTTTTCCTGAAGTTAAAAAAGGGTTTTTGGCAGTTAACACAAGAGATGCAAAAGCTGGAGGATCGGCAGGTATAAAAAGGGGAAGGCACTGCAAAGGATCAGGGAATACCTAAATTTGGGAAAGGATCAGGGAAACCCTGTACGTGTTTAAAATGTCAGAGTGGACGCCCATAATGGCGGGGGGTTAAAGGGGTCACTCCTAGGGGCCGGGGCTGTTTCTGGCATTTTTGTGAACGACATGACGAAGGAATGAACTCAAAAGGTCCCCCGTTTTTCAGACGACGTGAAGTGAGGAATTTCTGGGGAGGGACAAGGAAGAATACAGAGGGGTCTAACAAAGGGGTTTCAGGCCTGGTCCAGCAACTGGGGCCTGGAGTTCTTCCCCCCCCAAGTGCAAAGGCCCTTTAAGCTGGGGAAGGGGAAAGAAACCGCAACAGAACAGTCCACGGGTCAAAAAAAAATAAATACCTCACTAAAGACAAAGCATCTTGGAGTGAATATAATTTCCGACCACACTTCTGGTCGGGACATCAACCCCCATAATGCTGCAGCATAAAGGGGGACTAACGAACCAAGATTAGCATTCCGGGGCCCCCAAAACCCCCCCCCCCCCCCCCCCTTTTTGAAACGGGTTTGGGGCCCTGGGCATTTGTACGTCAAGCCTAATTGGAGTATGCAAAAACCCGTTTGAATCCCCACTGGTCAAGCACGTCTGAAAAAATAAAAAAAGTGGGAAAGGGGGTTTGCAACGTGGCTATTGCCGGGGGCCTGGCAAACCTGAGAGCAGGGTTTTACACCTCAGAAAGGAATCATTCAAAAACCCCTGTATATATACCCTGTACGCAGGGGCCCCTTTTGAAGTAAAAGCACTAGTTTTTTGGGAAACCCCCACCTGGTAAAATACTTCAAGGGAAAAAAAAGGGAAAATGCAAAAGGTTTTTCAAAAAGCTTGCTCCAGAGCTAAAAGGGGAAAACGCCTTTACGGCAAGGGGAAACAGAAAAAGGGTTGGGGGGACATGATAACGACATACAAAGTACTGCGAGGAATTGCAAGGTGAACAGAGAAGAATTTCTCCCGAGATGGGACACGGGAAAAAGGGGGCACAATTTGAAGTTTAAAACTCAGGCCATGGGAAAACCTTGGGGACCACAGCCCTCAAAAGGGAAGGTTTTTTTGTGCCAGGGAAAAAAAAAAAAAATGGCAGGAAATGGGAGAAAACGACACCAAAACCAGTCAAATTCCCGGAGTGGAACCAAAAGTCGATGGCCCCACTCCAAACCCAAAAGATACTGATACTAAAGCCGGAAAAAAAAAACCCCCCCCCAGACCAACAAAACCACCGGGCCGATGACTTTTTTCTTTGCAAATATACAGGGTCTAAAGCCAGCAACAAACAACAAAATACCTTTCATCCGTGGACTGCTTGCAGAGGCAAAGGCAATGTTCGTGGCTTTCACTGAGACCCACATAAAGGATCACTTGGACAACGAAATATGGATCCCAGGTTACAACCTATACAGATGTGACAGAGTGAACAGGCAAAAGGGGGGGGGGAAGGGGTTGGCCTGTACATTGCAAAGTCACTTGTTTGCACAGAACTGCTTAATGCCTCAAATGATGTAGTGGAAGTTTTAGTAGTAAAGGTCGAGAACCAAAACCTAGTCATTGTGGTAGTCTACAAGTCTCCGGATGCAACATCCCAGCAATTCCAGGAACAGCTGTTAAAAATTTACCACTGTCTGGAAAATCTTCCAGCTCCTGCACCCAACATCTTGCTCCTGGGGGATTTCAACTTAAGGCACCTAAAATGGAGGAATATAGCAAATAATATTGTTGCAGTAATAACACCAGGAGGCAGCTCTGATGAAAACTCACACTCACACGAGCTTTTAAATCTCTGCACAAAATTCAATTTAAACCAGCAAATAATAGAGCCTACTAGACTGGAGAATACACTAGACCTCATCTTCACTAACAATGATGATCTGATAAGAAATGTCACCATATCAAAAACAATATACTCAGATCACAACATAATTGAGGTTCAGACATGTATGCGTGGAGCCCAGACCGACATAATGAGATTAGTCACGAGGGAGCATTCACCAAATTCAACTTCAATAACAAAAGCATAAAGTGGGACCAAGTAAACCAAGTCCTAACCGATATAAGCTGGAAGATATACTAAGCAACACAGACCAACTTATGCCTAGAACAGATTAACTTGGTGGCACTGGATGTATGCACAAGGCTTATTCCTCTAAAAAAAGGAGAAGTAGATGTAAAATAGAAAGAGACAGGCGCTCCCTTTACAGGCGACAGAAAAGAATAACAGAGCGGCTAAAAGAAGTCAATATATCTGAAATGCGTTAGGGGGACACTGGTCAGAGAAAAAGCAAGCATCGAACTTAAGCTAAAGGAATCTTATAGGAGTCAGGAATCGCGGGAAGAACTAAAAGCCATAAATGAAATCGAAAGAAACCCAAAGTATTTCTTCTCCTATGCCAAATCAAAGTCGAGAACAACGTCCAGTATTGGGCCCCTACTTAAACAAGATGGGTCCTACACAGATGACAGCAAGGAAATGAGTGAGCTACTCAAGTCCCAATATGACTCATTTTATAGCAAGCCGCTAACCAGACTGAGAGTCGAAGATCAAAATGAATTTTTTTATGAGAGAGCCACAGAATTTGGTTAACACAAGCCTATCCGATGTTATCCTGACGCCAAATGACTTCGAACAGGCGATAAATGACATGCCCATGCACTCTGTCCCAGGGCCAGACACATGGAACTCCGTGTTTATCAAGAACTGCAAGAAGCCCCTATCACGAGCCTTTTCCATCCTATGGAGAGGGAGCATGGACACGGGGGTCGTCCCACTCCACAAAGGGGGCAGTAAAGCAACAGCAAAGAACTACAGACCGATAGCACTAACATCCCATATCATAAAAATCTTTGAAAGGGTCCTAAGAAGCAAGATCACCACCCATCTAGAAACCCATCAGTTACACAACCCAGAGCAACATGGGTTTAGAACAGGTCGCGCCTGTCTGTCTCAACTATTGGATCACTACAACAAGGTCCTAGATGCACTAGAAGACAAAAAAAAATGCAGATGTAATATATACAGACTTTGCAAAAGCCTTCTACAAGTGTGACCATGGCGTAATAGCGCACAAAATGCGTGCTAAAGGAATAACAAGAAAAGTCGGTCGATGGATCTATAATTCCCTCACTAACAGAACACAGAGAGTAGTCGTCAACAGAGTAAAGTCCGAGGCAGCTACGGTGAAAAGCTCTGTTCCACAAAGCACAGTACTCGCTCCCATCTTGTTCCTCATCCTCATATCCGACATAGACAAGGATGTCAGCCACAGCACCGTGTCTTCCTTTGCAGATGACACCCGAATCTGCATGACAGTGTCTTCCATTGCAGACACTGCAAGGCTCCAGGCGGACATCAACCAAATCTTTAAGTGGGCTGCAGAAAACAATATGAAGTTCAACGATGAGAAATTTCAATTACTCAGATATGGTAAACACGAGGAAATTAAATCTTCATCAGAGTACAAAACAAATTCTGGCCACAAAATAGAGCGAAACACCAACGACAACGACCTGGGAGTGATCATGTCGGAGGATCTCACCTTAAAGAACCATAACATTGTATCAATCGCATCTGCTAGAAAAATGACAGGATGGATAATGAGAACCTTCAAAACTAGGGAGGCCAAGCCCATGATGACACTCTTCAGGTCACTTGTTCTATCTAGGCTGGAATATTGCTGCACACTAACAGCACCTTTCTAGGCAGGTGAAATTGCTGACCTAGAAAATGTACAGAGAACCTTCACGGCGCGTATAACGGAGATAAAACACCTCAATTACTGGGAGCGCTTGAGGTTCCTAAACCTGTATTCCCTGGAACGCAGGCGGGAGAGATACATGATTATATACACCTGGAAAATCCTAGAGGGACTAGTACCGAACTTGCACACGAAAATCACTCACTACGAAAGCAAAAGACTTGGCAGACGATGCAACATCCCCACAATGAAAAGCAGGGGTGTCACTAGCACGTTAAGAGACCATACAATAAGTGTCAGGGGCCCGAGACTGTTCAACTGCCTTCCAGCATACATAAGGGGGATTACCAACAGACCCCTGGCAGTCTTCAAGCTGGCACGGGACAAGCACCTAAAGTCGGTTCCTGACCAGCCGGGCTGTGGTTCGTACGTTGGTTTGCGTGCAGCCAGCAGTAACAGCCTGGTTGATCAGGCTATGATCCACCAGGAGTCCTGGTCACAGACCGGGCCGCGGGGGCGTTCACCCCCGGAACTCTCTCCAGGTAAACTCCAGGTAAGTCAAAGAGATGTTAGGAAGTATTTCTTTAGTCACAGAGTTGTCAGGAAGTCTAATAGTCTGACAAGTGACGAAGTGGAGGCAGGAACCATACATAGTTTTAAGACGAGATAAGATAGCTCATGGAGCAAGAAGAGAGAGGACCTAGTAGCGATCAGCGAAGAGGCGGGGCCAAGAGATGTGAATCGATCCCTGCAACCACTACTAGGTGAAAAAATAGATGACTACATACACACACACACGTCAGATCTAACCTAATCTGCCTCTCCTCTGGTTGTCAATACTAGCACACTCTACTTGTATGTATGTGTGTGTACTCGCCTAGTTGTGGTTGCAGGAGTCGATTCACAGCCCCTGGCCCCGCCCCTTTACAGGTCGCTACTAGATCACTCTTTCTGCTCTATGAACTTTATCATACCTCTTCTTAAAGCTATGTATGAATCCTGCCTCCACTACATCACTTTCCAGACTATTCCACTTCCTGACAACTCTGTAACTGAAGAAATACCTCTTAACATCCCTGTGATTCATCTGAGTCTTCAACTTCCAACTGTGACCCGTTGTTGCTGTCTCATCTCTAGAACATCCTGTCTCTGTCCACCCTCTCGATTCCTCTCAGTATTCTATATGTCTTTATCATATAGCCCTTATCTCTCCTGTCCTTCAGTGTGGTCAAGTCGATTTCCCTTAACCTGTGAGTGTACTCACCTAATTGTGGTTGCAGGGGTCGAGACTCAGCTCCTGGCCCCGCTTCTTCACTGACCGCTACTGGGTCCTCCCTCAACCAGCTCCATGAGCTTTATCATACCTCGTCTTAAAACTCTGTATGGTTCCTGCCTCCACTGTATCGATTGCCAGACTATTCCACTTTCTAACAACTCTGTGGCTGAAGAAATACTTCCTAACATCCCTTTGACTCATCTGAGTCTTAAGCTTCCACTTGTGACCCCTTGTTTCTGAATCCCATCTCTGGAACATCCTGCCTCTGTCCATCTTGTCTATTCCACGCAGTATTTTGTATGCCGTTATCATGTCTCCCCTGACCCTCCTGGCCTCCAGTGTCGTCAGACTGATTTCCCTGAACCTTTCTTCATACGACATCCCCCTTAGCTCTGGAACCAGCCTTGGTGCAAACCTTTGCACTTTCTCTTAATTTCTTGACGTGTTTAACAAGGTGTGGGTTACAAATTGGTGCTGCGTACTCCAGTATGGGCCTGACGAACACAGTGTATAAAGTCTAGAACGATTCCTTACAGAGGTACCGGAATGCTATTCTCAGGTTTGCCAGGCGCCCATATGCCGCAGCAGTTATCTGGTTAATGTGTGCTTCTGGCGATGTACTCGGCATTATACTCACTCCTAGATCTTTCTCCTTGAGTGAGGTTTGCAGTCTTTGGCCACCTAGCCTATGCTATGTCTGCGGTCTTCTTTGCCCTTCTCCGATCTTCATGACTTTGCATTTGGCGGGGTTAAATTCTAGGAGCCAGTTACTGGACCCCTCACTCAGCCTGTCCAGGTCTCTTTGTAGACCTGTCTGGTCCGTATCTGATTTAATTCTCCTCAATAACTTCACATCATCTTCAAACAGGGACAAATCTGAGTCTATCCCTTCCGTCAAGTCGTTCACATATACCAGGAAGAGCAATGGTCCCAGGACTGACCCCTGTGGAACCCCGCTCGTCACAGGCTTAAAGCTATGTACGGATCCTGCCTCCACTACATCGCTTCCCAAATTATTCCACTTCCTGACTACTCTGTGGCTGAAGAAATACTTCTTAACATCCCTGTGATTCATCTGTGTCTTCAACTTCCAACTGTGTCCCCTTGTTGCTGTGTCCAATCTCTGCAACATCCTGCCTTTGTCCACCTTGTCAATTCCTCTCAGTATTTTGTATGTCGTTATCATGTCCCCCTATCTCTCCTGTCCTCCAGTGTCGTCAGGTCGATTTCCCTTAAACCTTTCCTCGTAGGACATACCCCTTAGCTCTGGGACTAGTCTTGTTGCAAACCTTTGCAGTTTCTCTAGTTTCTTTACGTGCTTGGCAAAGTGTGGGTTCCAAACTAGTGCCGCATACTCCAATATGGGCCTAATGTACACGGTGTACAGGGTCCTGAACGATTCTTTATTAAGATGTCGGAATGCTGTTCTGAGGTTTGCTAGGTGCCCAAATGCTGCAACAGTTATTTGGTTGATGTTCCTGGTGTTATACTCACCCCAAGATCTTTTTCCTTGATAAATTAGACACATATGCAACTCTTGGGTATCTTTATTGAGGAAACGTTTCGCCCACACAGTGGCTTCATCAGTCCATACGTAGGAGAGACTTGAAGAACAGGAGGAGAATGAGGTAATCAGTCCCTCAACCTTGAGTCGATGTGTTCAGTCCATCAATCTTGAATAGATGGACTGAACACATCGACTCAAGGTTGAGGGACTGATTACCTCATTCTCCTCCTGTTCTTCAAGTTTCTCCTACGTATGGACTGATGAAGCCACTGTGTGGCGAAACGTTTCCTCAATAAAGATACCCAAGAGTTGCATATGTGTCTAATTTATCAACATGTCGGTTCTCTGAACCATTCATATACAAATCTTTTTCCTTGAGTGAGGTTTGTAGTTTCTGGCCCCCTAGACTGTACTCCGTCTACGGTCTTCTTTGCCCTTCCCCAATCTTCATGAATTTGCACTTGGTGGGGTTGAACTCCAGGAGCCAATTGCTGGACCAGGTCTGCAGCCTGTCCAGATCCCTTTGTAGTTCTACCTGGTCTTCGATCGAATGAATTCTTCTTATCAGCTTCACGTCATCTGCAAACAGGGACACTTCGGAGTCTATTCCTTCCGCCAAGTCGTTCACAAATACCAGAAACAGCACTGGTCCTAGGACTGACCCCTGTGGGACTCCGGTGGTCACAGGTGCCCACTCTGACACCATCGCCACGTACCGTGACTCGCTGCTGCCTTCCTGACAAGTATTCCCTGATCCATTGTAGTGCCTTCCCTGTTATCCCTGCTTGGTCTTCCAGTTTTTGCACTAATCTCTTGTGTGGAACTGTGTCAAACGCCTTCTTGCAGTCCAAGAAAATGCAATACACACACCCCTCTCTCTCTTGTCTTACTGTTGTCACCATGTCATAAAACTCCAGTAGGTTTGTGACACAGGATTTCCCGTCCCTGAAACCATGTTGGCTGCTGTTGATGAGATCATTCCTTTCTAGGTGTTCCACCACTCTTCTCCTGATAATCTTCTCCGTGACTTTGCATACATGTGTGTGTGTGTGTGTGTGTGTGTGTGTGTGTGTGTGTGTGTGGTGTGTGTGTGTGTGTGTGTGTGTGTGTGTGGGTGGGTGTGTTTGCGTGTTTGTGTGTGTACTCACCTATTTGCACATCTATTTGAGGTTTCAGGGGTCGAGTCATGCTTCCTGGCCTCGCCTTTTCACTGATGGCTGCATGTGTACTCACCTATTTGTACTCACCTATTTGTGGTTGCAGGGGTCGAGTCTTAGCTCCTGGCCCCGACTCTTCACCGGTTGCTACTGGCCCCTCTCTCTCCCCGCTCCATGAGCTTTATCAAACCTCATCTTAAAACTGTGTATGGTTCCTGCCTCCACTACGTCATTTTCTAGGCTATTCCACTGCCTTACAACTCTATGACTGAAGAAATACTTCCTAATATCTCTCTGACTCATTTGTGTCTTCACCTTCCAATTGTGGCCTCTTGTTCCTGTGTCCCCTTCCTGGAGGTTTGCAGTCTTTGGCCACCTAGCCTATACTCTATCTGTGGTCTTCTGTGCCCTTCCTCTATCTTCATGACTTTGCATTTGGCAGGATTAAATTCGAGAAGCCATTTGCTGGACCAGGTGTCCAGTCTGTCCAGGTCTCTTTGAAGTCCTGCCTGGTCCTCATCAGATTTAATTCTCCTCATTAACTTCACATCATCTGCAAACAGGGACACTTCTGAGTCTAACCCTTCCATCATGTCGTTCACATATACCAAAAATAGCACTGGTCCTAGGACCGACCCCTGTGGGACCCCGCTCGTCACAGGTGCCCACTGTGATACATCATTACGTACTATGACTCGTTGTTGCCTCCCTGTCAGGTATTCTCTGATCCATTGCAGTGCCCTTCCTGTTATATGCGCCTGATGCTCTAGCTTCTGCACTAATCTCTTGTGAGGAACTGTGTCAAAGGCCTTCTTGCAGTCCAAGAAGACGCAATCAACCCACCCCTCTCTCTCGTGTCTTACTTCTGTTATTTTATCATAAAACTCCAGAAGGTTTGTGACACAGGATTTGCCTTCCGTGAATCCGTGCTGGTTGGCATTTATACTCTTGTTCCGTTCCAGGTGCTCCACCACTCTCCTCCTGATAATCTTCTCCATAATTTTGCATACTATACACGTCAATGACACAGGTCTATAGTTTAGTGCCTCTTTTCTGTCTCCTTTTTTAAAAAGGGGAACTACATTTGCCGTCTTCCATACCTCAGGTAGTTGCCCAGTTTCCAGGGGACGTGTTGAAGATTGTGGTAGTGGCATGCACAACATATCTGCTCCCTCTCTAAGGACCCACGGGGAGATGTGGCCGGTCCCATTGCCTTTGAGGTATCGATGTCCCTTAGCAGTTTCTTCACCTCCTCCTCATCTGTATGTATGTCGTCCAACACTTGTTGGTGTATTCCTTGCTGGTGTCCCCATCTGGTCTGTCCCCCCAGAGTCCTTCCTGTCTCTACTGTAAATACTCTCCTTAAATCTCGTGTTGAGCTCCTCACATACCTCTTGATCGTTTCTTGTGAGTTCTCCACCTTCTTTCCTCAACCTTATCACCTGGTCCTTGACTGTTGTCTTCCTCCTAATGTGGCTATACAGCAGTTTCGGGTCAGATTTGACTTTCGATGCTATGTCGTTTTCATACTGTCGCTGGGCCTCCCTCCTTATCTGTGCATACTCGTTTCTGGCTCTACTAATCTCCTTGTTTTCCTGGGTCCTATGCCTCCTGTACCTTTTCCATTCTCTGTTGCACTTAGTTTTTGCCTTCCTACACCTTCGGGTAAACCAAGGACTCATTTTGTTCTTCCTATTATTTCTGTTTCCCTTGGGAACAAAACTTTCCTCTGCCTCCTTGCACTTTGTTGCCACATATTCCATCATCTCGTTTACTGATTTTCTTACCATTTCTCTGTCCCACTGAACCTCCTGCAGGAAGTTTCTCATACCTGTGTAGTCCCCCCTTTTATAGTTTGGCCTGTCCCCTTCAGTTCCTGTTACCTTCTCTACTTGTAACTCTACTATATAGTCAAAACTCAGAACCACGTGATCGCTAGCTCCAAGGGGCCTCTCGTAAGTGATGTCCTCAATGTCTGAACTGCTCAGGGTGAACACAAGATCCAGTCTTGCTGGCTCATCCTCCCCTCTCTCTCTGGTTGTGTCCCTGACATGTTGATGCATGAGGTTTTCAAGTACCACATCCATCATCTTGGCTTTCCATGTTTCGGGACCCCCATGTGGCTCCAGGTTTTCCCAGTCGATCTCCCTGTGGTTGACATCGCCCATTACCAGTAACTTTGCTCTGCTCGAGTGAGCTCTTCTTGCCACCTCAGCCATTGTGTCCACCATCACCCTGTTGTTTCCTTCGTACTCCTCTCTTGGCCTCCTGCAGTTCTGTGGTGGGTTATACATCACTCCAATGACTACTTTATGTTCTCTGGACTGAATTGTACCTACAATGTAGTCTCTTTCTCCAATCATGTCCATGCCTTCCATTTCCTCAAATTCCCATCGGTGTTTTATGAGCAGTGCAACCCCTCCTCCCCCTCTACTCCTTCTATCTTTCCTCTGGATCTGATATCCTGTTGGGAAGATTGTGTCTGTTATTGTCTCAGCGAGTTTTGTTTCTGTGACTGCTATGATGTCTGGGGATTTTTCACTGATTCTTTCGTTCCACTCCTCATGTTTATTCGTTATTCCATCCGCGTTTGTGTACCAAACCTTCAGTTTCTTTTCTATCATTGTGGTCATGCAAGAATATTGGGGTTGGGGGAGCGAGAGCCTTGGTGGGGGCCTATATGGGGCTGTGGTGTAGGTGGGGTTGTGTTGTGGGGGTGGGGTCAGAATGCCCATAAGGGACAGCTGTTGGGTGAGGTTTGTGATATGGGGGTTGGTGGCAGAGGGAACAGTGAGTGGGTTGTAGTATAGGTTGCTCAGTTACGTTGGGAATGTCGCGGTTGGAGTCTTTTGGTGGGAGATTCTGTGGGGTGTGTTTGCCCTTCCTCCTGTGTCTGGGTCCTGCTCATTTTCGTCATTGCCTCTCGTTCCTCCTTGCGTCTCTGTACCCTCTCTTTCAGTGTAGTCCTTTCTTCTTATGTTCTGTCGCGGTCGAGGAATACTCTCTGGTACCCCTCTTTGTCCCTCAGTCTTGCTTTCTCTTGCAGAATCCTGGTTCGAACTGATTCTTCCTTGAAAGTTACTCTGACAGGCCGTATCCTTCCACTCGCAAACCACCCAATTCTCTGAAAATTTGTCACCCGGGTCATATCGCCGTCACCTATTGTTTTCATGATGCCTTCAATCATTTTTTTCTCCTCCTGTTTTATTTCTTCAAAGTTGTCCCCCTTGGCTTCTTGGAGCCCGTACACAAAAACTGACCTCGCCCTTTCCTCCTCCCACTGAGTCTCCATCTGCTTCCTCTGAGGCATTTTATTTCCTTCCATTGACATGTTCTTGCCTTCAGTCCCTGTCATATCTGAAACTTCTATTCTCAGTGAACTGTCTTTCCTGACCAGCTGTCCCTTGCTACTGCATTTGGCTGTTAGAATCTCTGCATATAGCATACCTTCATTGTCTTCGGACCTGTCATTTGATCTTAGTGTGCTCATCGTCTTTTCCCTGGCCCCACGTGGGTCTGATAGGGCCTTCGTGTA
>NW_026507889.1:62500-75736 GCF_026875155.1 Cherax quadricarinatus
CACAATAACCAAATTTCTGTAAACTCAGCATTGTAATCCTTATAGAGAATAAACTTTGAACTTTGAGGAGGAAGGGGGGTGGAAGAAGAGAAGGAGGGAGGTGTGGATTAGGAAGAACAGGAGGAGGGAAGGGGGTGGACGAGGCCCTAATGGTCAGAAGACTGTGTGTGGGTTAGTGCATACATGCATGTATACACGTATGTGTGTGCCCATGTGCATGTGTGTGTGTTTATGAGTCCCTTCGTATGTACCCATGTATGTACCCTACATATGTACCCACTCACTTCATTCACACTGTGCACTATGTACACACTGTCTGTGTGCTTAAAATTACTCTGTTTTATAATCCTCCTTGTCCTGCTCCTACTCTTACACATGCATGCACTAGTGTGTGTAACCCAAAACTATCCTAACGAGTTTATCTTCCTTGCTAAATGTTAAGTGATGTATGTATGATAATCACTCTAGAGTAGGGTTTGCTACCCCCCAGCTACCAGCGATGCAGGGCTTAACTCGGATCACTCAAAATGCGAAATTCTACCACAACATAGGTGATTTGTACATTACGACTGGCAGAGGTGCAGTCTGGATCCCGGCTGTTGAGGCCGCACGACGGTTCTCACTCCTCCTGGCCCTGGTTTCCCCCTCAGTTTCTTCTCTTCAGTTATTCTATTCACACTACCAATTTGCACTATATATCAGGTGAACACTTTAACTCTTTATTTTCCACACTTGTTGAAAAAACAGGAAAACACTGGGGTCTCGAGAAAAACTGGATATATTCCCTTCGATTTTTTTCTTTTCTTTCCCCTCACTGTTTTATTATTCACTTACTGCTCTATCGTTATTCCCCTCACTCTAGAGAGACGGGAGCTGTAGTGGGGAAACAAGTGTAGTCAAGGACAAGATAAAACCAATATTACAAACTAGTAATACCACAGGAGATAGCAAACAAGGGGACTCCACTAGCAATAGTGAGGATATATTACCAGAAACAACTGGTGAGAGCTCCATTGTTAGTACTAGTGAGGATAGGAATGAGACAGGTAAACATGCACCAACAGGAAATACAGTCACAGAAACCCAAGGCAAACGGAAACCAAGCCTGTGCACGTACTATGCACTTGGTATCTGCAGGCATGGGAAATCTGGAAAAACAGATGGGACGTGCAACTTTGATCACCCTAGAAAATGCCGTGCCCATATGACAACAGGAAAATGCAAACTCACTTCCTGTAAGCTTTTTCACACTGAAATGTGCCCCTATTCAGTACAGGAAAGACTGTGCTATAACTTAAATTGCCAGGCACACCATCTAAAGGTGACAAAAATATACAAAACATCCAGACCATGGGAAAACCTGGGTAGCCACAGCCACTCAAGAGGGAGAGGTTTTTAAGAACCAGGAAGGAAAAAAAAACTGACAGGAAATGGCAGAAATCATACACCAAATCCAGTCATTTCTGGAGTGGAACCACAGTCGATGGCTTTGAACAGGCAATAAGTGACATGCCCATGTACTCTGCCCCAGGGCGAGACTCATGGAACTCCGTGTTCATCAAGAACTGCAAGAAGGGGCTTTTACCATCCTATGGAGAGGGAGCATGGACACGGGGGTCGTCCCACAGTTACTAAAAACAACAGACATAGCCCCACTCCACAAAGAGGCAGGAAAGCAATAGCAAAAATCTATAGACCGATAGCACTAACATCCCATATCATAAAAATCTTTGAAAGGGTCCTAAGAAGCAAGATCGCCACCCATCTAGAAACCCATCAATTTCACAACCCAGGGCAACATGGGTTTAGAGCAGGTCGCTCCTGTCAGTCTCAACTATTGGATTACTACAACAAGGTCCTAGATGCACTAGAAGACAAAAAGAATGCAAATGTAATATATACAGATTTTGCAAAAGCCTTCGACAAGTGTGACCATGGCGTAATAGCGCACAAAATGCGTGCTAAAGGAATAACAGGAAAAGTAGGTAGATGGATCAATAATTACCTCACAAACAGAACACAAGGAGTAGTAGTGAACAGAGTAAAGTCTGAGGCGGCTATGGTGAAAAGCTCTGTTCCACAAGGCACAGTACTCGCTCCCATCTTGTTTCTCATCCTCATATCTGACATAGACAAGGATGTCAGCCACAGCACCGTGTGTTTCTTTGCAGATGACACCCGAATCCGCATGACAGTGTCTTCCATTGCAGACACTGTGTGTGTGTGTGCGTGTGTGTGTGTGTGTGTGTGTGTGTGTGTGTGTGTGTGTGTGTGTGTGTGTGTGTGTGTGTGTGTGTGTGTGTGTGTGTGTGTGTGTGTGTGTGTGTGTGTACGTGTGTATGTGTGTGTGTATGTGTGTGTGTATGTATGTATGTATGTATGAGTGTGTGTGTATGTGTGTGTATGTACTCACCTAGTTGTACTCACCTAGTTGAGGTTGCGGGGGTCGAGTCCGAGCTCCTGGCCCCGCCTCTTCACTGATCGCTACTAGGTCACTCTCCCTGAACCGTGAGCTTTATCATACCTCTGCTTAAAGCTATGTATGGATCCTGCCTCCACTACATCGCTTCCCAAACTATTCCACTTACTGACTACTCTGTGGCTGAAGAAATACTTCCTAACATCCCTGTGATTCATCTGTGTCTTCAACTTCCAACTGTGTCCCCTTGTTACTGTGTCCAATCTCTTGAACATCCTGTCAATTCCTCTCAGTATTTTGTATTTCGTTATCATGTCCCCCCTATCTCTCCTGTCCTCCAGTGTCGTCAGGTTGATTTCCCTTAACCTCTCCTCGTAGGACATACCTCTTAGCTCTGGGACTAGTCTTGTTTCAAACCTTTGCACTTTCTCTAGTTTCTTTACGTGCTTGGCTAGGTGTGGGTTCCAAACTGGTGCCGCATACTCCAATATGGGCCTAACGTACACGGTGTACAGGGTCCTGAACGAATCCTTATTAAGATGTCGGAATGCTGTTCTGAGGTTTGCTAGGCGCCCATATGCTGCAGACGTTATTTGGTTCATGTGCGCTTCAGGAGATGTGCCTGGTGTTATACTCACCCCAAGATCTTTTTCCCTGAGTGAGGTTTGTAGTCTCTGGCCCCCTAGACTGTACTCCGTCTGCGGTCTTCTTTGCCCTTCCCTCAATTTTCATGACTTTGCACTTGGTGGGATTGAACTCCAGGAGCCAATTTCTGGATCAGGTCTGCAGCCTGCCCAGATCCCTTTGTAGTTCTGCCTGGTCTTCGGTCGAGTGAATTCTTCTCATCAACTTCACGTCATCTGCAAACAGGAACACCTCAGAGTCTATTCCTTCTGTCATGTCGTTCACAAATACCAGGAACAGCACTGGTCCTAGGACTGACCCCTGTGGGACCCAGCTGGTCATAGGTGCCCACTCTGACACCTCGCCACATACCATGACTCGCTGCTGTCTTCCTGTCAAGTATTCCCTGATCCATTGTAGTGCCTTCCATGTTATTCCTGCTTGGTCCTCCAGTTTTTGCACCAATCTCTTGTGTGGAACTGTGTCAAATGCCTTCTTGCAGTCCAAGAATACGCAATCCACCCACCCCTCTCTCTCTTGTCTTACTACTGTCACCATGTCATAGAACTCCAATAGGTTTGTGACACAGGATTTCCCGTCCCTGAAACCATGTTGGCTGCTGTTGATGAGATCATTCCTTTGTAGGTGTTCCACCACTCTTCTCCTGATAATCTTCTCCATGATTTTGCATACTATACATGTCAGTGACACTGGTCTGTAGTTTAGTGCTTCATGTCTGTCTCCTTTTTTAAAGATTGGGACTACATTTGCTGTCTTCCATACCTCAGGCAATCTCCCTGTTTTGATAGGTGTATTGAATATTGTTGTTAGGGGTACACATAGCGCCTCTGCTCCCTCTCTCAGGACCCATAGGGAGATGTTATCTGTCCCCATTGCCTTTAAGGTATCTAGCTCACTCAGAAGCCTCTTCACTTCTTCCTCGGTTGTGTGCACTGTGTTCAGCACTTGGTGGTGTGCCCAACCTCTCCATCTTTCTGGAGCCCCTTCTGTTTCCTCTGTGAACACTTCTTTGAATCTCTTGATGAGTTCCTCACATACTTCCTGGTCATTTCTTGTTGTCTCTCCTCCTTCCTTCCTTAGCCTGATTACCTGGTCCTTGACTGTTGTTTTCCTCCTGATGTTGCTGTATAACAGTTTCGGTTCAGATTTGGCTTTTGCTGCTATGATGTTTTTATATTGTCTTTGGGCCTCTTTTCTTATCTGTGCATATTCATTTCTGGCTCTACGACTGCTCTCTTTATTCTCCTGGGTCCTTTGCCTTCTATATTTCTTCCATTCCCTAGCACACTTGGTTTTTGCCTCCCTGCACCTTTGGGTGAACCATGAGCTCATCCTGGCTTTTTCATTATTCCTGTTACCCTTGGGTACAAACCTCTCCTCAGCCTCCTTGCATATTGTTGCTACATATTCCATCATCTCATTAACTGGCTTCCCTGCCAGTTCTCTGTCCCACTGAACCCCGTTCAGGAAGTTCCTAATTCCCGTGTAGTCCCCTTTCTTGTAGTTTGGCTTCATTCGTCCTGGCCTTCCTGCTTCTCCCTCCACTTGTAGCTCTACTGTGTATTCAAAGCTTAAAAGCACATGATCGCTGGCCCCAAGGGGTCTTTTATATGTGATGTCCTCGATATCTGCACTACTCAAGGTGAATACTAAGTCCAACCTTGTTGGTTCATCCTCTTCTCTCTCTCTTTTAGTGTCCCTTACGTGTTGGTACATGAAGTTTTCTAGTACCACCTCCATCGTCTTAGCCCTCTATGTATCTTGGTCCCCATGCGGCTCCAAGTTCTCCCAATCGATCTCCTTGTGGTTAAAGTCACCCATGATCAGTAGCTTTGCCCTGTGTGCATGAGCTCTTCTGGCCACTGCAGCCAGTGTGTCAACCATCGCTCTATTGTTCTCGTCGTACTCTTGCCTTGGCCTCCTGCTGTTCTGTGGTGGGTTATGCATCACTGCTATTACCACCTTGGGACCTCCAGAGTGAAGCGTTCCCGCCATGTAATCACTTTCTTCTCTGTTGTCTCCTCTCTCCAGCTCATCAAAATTCCATTGGTTTTTGATCAGCAATGCCACTCCTACACCCCCCTGTTCCCTCTGTCTTTCCTCAGAATCTGGTACCCCATTGGAAAGATGGCATCTGTTATCATACCTGTAAGCTTGGTTTCTGTGAGAGCAATGATGTCCGGTGATGTCTCTTTCACTCTTTCATGCCACTCCTCCCACTTATTTGTTATTTCATCAGCGTTTGTGTACCATACCTTCAGTTTCCTTTCCAACACTGGTTTGGGGGGCCTGTGAGGGTGTGAGACCTGGTAGCATGCTGTGGGATTCTATAGCTCGGTGTTGGGTGGAAGCTGTGGATTGTAGTGTGTGTTGGGATGGTGTGATAGGTTGTGGGGTTCTGAGAATAGTTGTGTGTGTGTACTTGCCCTTGCTGCTCTTTTCTGCTCTGACTGACCTCTGCTGGTTCCATCCTTGTCTCCTTTCCTAGCTCCTTTCGCTTTTTTGTCCTCTCAGCTGCTGTCGTTCTGTTTGTGTTCTATCTCTGTCTAGGAACACCCTCTTGTACTCTTCTGAGTATTTCAACCGTGGTTTCTCTTGGAGGATCCTGTTCTGCAATGTTTCCATCCTGAGAATCAGCTTGATCTGTCGGTTTCTCCTCTTTGAGTATCCCCCTATTCTCTGAAAATTTACAATCTCTTCCATCTCTTCACCTATTTCTGTGATGATTTTCTCAATCTCCTTTCTTTCTTCCTGCCGCCTTTAAGTGTGTGTCCTTTCCTCTCTCTCCTGAAGCCCATGAATAAACACTGATTTTGCCCTTTCCTCCTCCCATTGCCTCACCCTCCGTGACTCTGGATCCTGCCAGTATGTGGTCATTTTCTCCCTTGATTTTTCCAGTGGCTTTTGATAGCATGGTTGTGCCTCAGCATTCGACCCATCACCCTCTCCACCTGCACCCAGCTGTTCTTCCCTTTCACTCGTTGGCCCTTCTTGGCAAGCTGATATGACCTTAGCATAATTCATATCTTCTTCCTTCCTGTTCGGCCTCTCAGCTTCATATGCTGTGTCTTCTCTGGTCACTGCCCCTGTAACTCGCTTCAGCCTATTTATCTCAACTTCTAGGACCCTTATCCTAGTACTGCAGTTTGGGCCTTGTGCCCCCCTTTTCTTTGTCTCCTTCTCCCCCTTTTTTTTTTCCAATTTACAGAGGCTTTTTCTGGAAATTTGGGGGGAATAGTCCCGAACTTGCACACAAAAAAAATCACCCCACTACGAAAGAAAAAAAAGATTTGGGGGGACGTTTGCAACACCCCCAAAATTTGAAAAGCCGGGGTGTCACTAGAAACGTTAAGGACCATCCCAATAAGTGTCAGGGGCCCGAGACTGTTCAATGCCTTCCAGCAAACAAAAGGGGGGGATTACCAACAGACCCCTGGCGTCTTAAGCTGGCACGGGAAAAGCACCCTAAAGTCTTTTTTCCTGACCGCCGGGCCCCTGGGGTTCGTACGTTGGTTTGCGGGCCAACCCAGCAGAAAAAAGCCGGGGTTGATGGGCTATGATCCACCAGGGCCCTGGTAACAAAACCGGGCCCCCGGGGGCTTTTCACCCCCCGGAAAAACTCTCTCCCAGGAAAAATTTTCCAGGAAAATCAAAGGGGATTTTTAGGAAAGTATTTTTTTTGTCACAGGTTGTCAGGAAGTCAAATAGTCTAAACAAGTGACGAAGTGGAGGCAGGAACCTACATATTTTTAAAGACGAGATAAAAATAGTCAGGGAAGCAAAAGAGAGAGGCCCCTTAGTAGCGATCGCGAAGAGGGGGGCCAAAAAATTTTGGGTTTGATCGATCCCTGCAACCCTACTGGTGAAAAAATGAGGGAATACAACACACACACGCCAGATCAAACCCAAATCGGGCCTCTCCTCGGGTTTGTAAATTCCCTAGCCACCCTACTTGTTGTATGGGTGTTTTTCCCTCCCCCTATTTTGGGGGTTCCCGGAGTCGTTAAACACCCCCGGGCCCCCCCCCTTTTTACAGGTGCAACTAGATCCTCTTTCTGCTCTATGAACTTTTATAAAAACCTTTCTTAAAAGCTATGTATGAACCCTGCCTCCACACATCACTTTCCAGATTTTCCACTTCCTGAAAACTTTTTAACCCTGAAAAAAAAATCCCTTTAACACCCCTGTGATTATCTGAGTCTTCAACCCCAAAACTTTTGGACCCTTTTTGTTGTTTTCTCATCTCTAAAAAATTTTCCTTTTCTCTGTCCACCCTCTTTTTTCCCTTTTCGGGATTCTATTTTGTCTTTTTTTATATAGCCCTTATCTCCCCCTTTGCCCTTTCCCTTCAGTGTGGCCCAATTTCGTTTTCCCTTTTAAACCTTTTTTGGGGTTTTTCTCACCTAATTGTGGTTGCGGGGGGTTCGAGACTGGGCTCCGGGCCCCCGCTTCTTAACTGAGGGGCTACTGGGTCCTCCCTAAAACCCAGCTCCATGAGCTTTATATACCTCGTCTTAAAAATTCTGTAGGGGTTCCTGCCTCCCTGTTTCGATTGCCGGGACTATTCCACTTTCTAAAAAACTTGTGGTGAAGAAATATTTCCCTAACACCCCTTTTGGGACTCATCTGAGTCTTAACCCTTCCATTTGTGCCCCCTTTTTTTCTGAACCCTCTCTGGTCATCCTCCCTCTGTCCTTTCTTGTTTTTCCCCAACGCAGAAATTTTTGTATGCCTTTTATCATGTCTCCCCTGACCCTCCGGGCCCTCCAGTGTGGGTAAGACTGTTTTCCCTTTAACCTTTCTTCAAAACGACATCCCCCTTAGCTCTAAAAACCCACCCTTTGGGGGGTTGGAAAAACCCTTTGCCTTTCCCCTTAAATTTTTTTGACGTGTTTAACAAGGTGGGGGTTTTACAAAAAAAAAAAATTTTGGTGCGGGCGTCCCTCCAGTAGGGGGCCTTTTGACGAACCCCGTGTAAAAAGCCCTAGAAGATTCCTTACAGGGGGTCCCGGAATGCTTTTTCTCGGGTTTTTCCCAAAGGCGCCCATTTTGCCCCCAGCAGTTTTTGGTTAATGTGTGCTTCTGGCGAGGTATTCGGCATTATACTCACTCCTAGATTTTTCCCCTTTGATTTGGGGTTTTCCCATTTCTTTGGCCACCTAGCCATGCTATGTCTGCGGTTTTTCCCTTTCCCCTTCTCCGATCTTCATGACTTTGCATTTGGGGGGGTTGTTAAATTTCTAGGAGCCGGGTTACTGGCCCCCTCACAAAGCCTGTCCAGGTTTTCTTTGTAGACCTGTCTGGCCCGTATCTGTTTTAAATTTCTCCTAAATAACTTCACATCATTTTTCAAACGGGACAAATTGGGGGTCTACCCCTTCCCGTAAGGGTCGTTCACTTTAAAACCGGGGAAGAGCAATGGCCCCAAAGGGATGACCCCTGGGGAAACCCCCCGTTTTGGGTTCCACGGCTTAAAGCTTTTGTAGGGGATCCTGCTCCCTACATCGTTTTCCCAAATTTTTCCCCTTTCCCCGGGACTACTTTTGGGGCCGAAAAATCTTTTTAAACATCCCTGTGATTAATCTGTGCCCTTAATTTCCCAACTTTTGTCCCCTTTTTTGCTGGCCCCAATCTCTGCAACTTTCCTCCCTTTTTTTAAAACCTTGTCTTTTTCCTCTCAGTATTTTGAAAGGGTCGTTTTTCAGCCCCCCTTTATCTTCCTTCCTCCAGTGTCCGTCAGGTCGTTTTCCCCTTAACCTTTCCTCGTAGGCCCATCCCCCTTAGTTTCTGGGACTAGTCTTTTTGGGAAAACCTTTCAGTTTTTTCTAGGGTTTTTTTACGTTTCTTGGGGAAAGGGGGGTGGGTTCCAAAACTAGTGCCGGGATACTCCAAAATGGGCCTAATGTACAGGGTTTTTTTTACAGGGGTCCTGAACGAATTTTTTATTAAGATGTCGGAAAAGCTTTTTTCTGAGGTTTGCCCAGGTGCCCCAAATTTCTGCAAAAAGGGTTTTTTGGGTTTATTGGGTTCCCGGGTTTTTATACTCACCCCAAGATCTTTTTCCTTGATAAATTTTGAAAACATAGCAACTCTTTGGGTTTTCTTTATTGGGGAAACGTTTCGCCACACAGTGGTTTTACAGTCCCTACGTAGGAGAGACTTGGAAAAAACAGGAGGAGAATGAGGTAAACAGTCCCCCAACCTTGAGTCGGGTTTTGTTCAGTCCATCAATCTTGAATAAGGGTGGAATGAACAAAATCGAAACAAGGTTGGGGGGATGATTACCCCATTCTCTTTCCCGTTTTTTAAAATTTCTCCTACGTATTTGGGGAAAGGAAAACCCCCTGTGTGGGCGGAAAAAAGTTTCCCCAATTTGATTTCCCCCAAAAAGTTGCATATGTGTTTTAATTTATCAACATGTCGGTTCTCCCGAAAAACCCTTCATATACAAATCTTTTTCCTTGAGTGAGGTTTTTTAGTTTCTGGCCCCCTTTGACTTTTACTCCCTTACGGTTTCTTTGCCCTTTCCCCCAATTTTTTTCATGGGGTTTGCCTTTGGGGGGGGTTGAACTCCCGGAGCCCAATTTCTGGGGCCCGGTCTGCCCGCCTTTTCCAGATCCCTTTGTATTCTTTTGGTCTTCGAAACGGGAATTTAAAATTTTTCTTTCAGCTTTTTCTTCCCTCTGGGAACAGGGAAAACTTCGGAGTCTATTCCCCCTTTCCCCCAAGTCGTTCACAAAATACCAGGGAAAAAGACTGGGTCCCTTTTGGACTGACCCCCGGGGGGATCCGGTGGCCAAGGTGCCCACTCTGAAACCCCGCCACGTACCCGTGACTCGCTGTGCCTTTCCCGAAAAAGTATTCCTTTATTCCTTGTAGTGCCCTTCCCCGTTATCCCTGCTTGGTCTTCCCGTTTTTGCACTAAACTTTTGTGTGGAACGTGTCCAAAAAAGCCTTCTTGCAGGGGCCAAGGAAAAAAAGGGGAATACCAACCCCCCCTCTTTCCCCTTGTTTTTTTTACCCCGTTGGGAAACCTTTTTCATAAAACTTCCAGGGGGGGGTTTTTTTGAAACAGGGGTTTCCCGTTCCCCGGGGAAAACCCTGTTGGATGATGTTGATGAGATCATTTCCCTTTTTAGGTGTTCCACCACTTTTTTCTTTCCCGATAAAACTTTTCCGTGACTTTGCATTTTAAAAGTGGGGTGGAGTTTTGTGTGTTTTTGTGTGTGTTGTTTTGTGTGTGTGGGGTTTTTGTGTGTGTGTGGTGTGTGTGTGGGGTGGGTGTGTTTGCGTTTTTTGTGTGTGTACTCACCTAAATTTGCCCATTATTTGAGGTTTCAGGGGTCGAGTCATGCTTCCCCGGCCCCTTTGCCTTTTTTATGGGTGGCTGCTTTTGTACTCACCTATTTTTACTACCCAAATTTTTGGTTGCAGGGGGCGAGTCTTAGCTCCTGGCCCCGACTCTTTTACCGGTTGCTACGGCCCCCCCCTCTCCCCGTCCCCTGAGCTTTATCAAAACCCCTCATCTTTAAAACTGTGTATGGTTCGCCTCCCCCTTCGTCATTTTCTTTGGCTATTCCCCTGCCTTTAAAATCTATGACTGAGAAATACTTCCTTAAAATCTTCTGGGTCATTTGTGTTTCACCTTCCAATTGTGGCCTTTTTGTTCCTGTGTCCCCCCTTCCCGGAGGTTTGCAGTCTTTGGCCACCTTGCCCTTTTTCTATCTGTGGTCTTTGTGCCCCTTTCCTTTTATCTTCATGACTTTGCATTTTGGGAGGATTAAAATTTTTTGGGAAACCATTTTTCTTGGGCCAGGTGTCCCGTCTGGGCCAGGTCCTTTTTAAATCCTTTCCTGGTCCCCATCAGATTTAATTCTTCCTCATTTTAACCTTCACAAACATTGCAAACGGGGCACTTCTGAGTCTAAAACCCCTTTAAAACATGTTTTGGGTTTACATTTTTACCAAAAATAGCCCCTGGGCCCAGGGGGAAACCCACCCCCGTGGGCCCCGCTGTCACAGGTGTCCCCCCCTGTGTTTCAAACATTACGTAAATATGGGCTCGTTTTTTGCCTTTCCCCGGGCAGGTTTCTTGAATCCATTGAGTGCCCTTCCTGTTATATGCGCCCCTGGGTGCTTTGTTCGCACTAATCTCTTGTGGGAACTTTTGTCAAAGGCCTTCTTTCAGTCCCAAAAAGACCAAAACAAACCCCCCCCCTCTCTCTCGTGTCTTTCTTCTGTTTTTTTATCATAAAAACTCCAGAAGGTTTGTAAAACCGGGGTTTGCCCTTTGTTTAATTTCCCTGCTGGTTGGGATTTATTTCTCTTGGTTTCCCTTCCAGGTGCTCCCCCACTTTTCCCCCTGATAATCTTCTCCATTTAAATTTTTCATATATACAGTCAATGACCCCAGGTCTTTTTTATTTAGTGCCTCTTTTTGTCCTTTTTTTAAAAAAGGGGGAAATACATTTGCCCTCTTCCATACCCAGGTAGTTGCCCAGTTTCCAAAGGGCGTTTTTGAAGATTGTGGTAAGTGGGGAAAGCAAAAATATTGGGTCCCTCTCTAAAGGGCCCCCGGGGAGATGTTGTTGGCCATTGCCTTTGAGGTATTTGAGTCCCCTTTGCAAATTTCTTTTAAAATCCTCCTTTATCTGTATGTATTTCGGTTCCCAAAACTTGGGGGGGGTGGTTTTTTCCTTGCGGGGGTCCCCCCTCTGGGGTCTGTCCCCCCAGAAATCCTTCCTGTTCTACTGTAAAAAATTTTTTAAATTCCCGGTTTAGCTCCTTTAATCCTCTTGATCGTTTCTTGTGAGTTTCCACCCCTTCTTTCCTCAACCTTATCACCTGGTCCTTGACTGTTGTTTTTCCCCCTAAAGGGGTATACAGCAGTTTGGGTCAGATTTGATTTTTGAAAGCTTTTCGTTTTCATTTCTGTCGCCGGGCCTCCCTTTCCCTTTTCTGTGCATCTCGTTTCTGGCTCTATAATCTCCTTTTTTTTCCTGGGTCCAAAGCCCCCTGTACCTTTTCCATTCCTTGGTTTGCACTTTTGGTTTTTTCCTTCCTACACCTTTTGGGGAAAAACCCAAAGGGCTCATTTTGTTCTTCCTATTATTTCTGTTTCCCCTTGGGGGAAAAAAACTTTCCTTGCCTCCTTGCACTTTGTTGCCAAAATTCCATCATCTCGTTTACTGTTTTTCTTACCATTCTCTGTCCCACTGAACCCCCTGCGGGAAAGTTTTCAACCTGGTAGCCCCCCCTTTTATAGTTTGGCCGTCCCCTTCGTTCCTGTTACCTTCTCTACTTGTAACTCTACTATTAGCAAAACTCGAACCCCGTGTGCTAGCTCCAAGGGGCCTCTCGTAAGTGATGTCCTCAATGTCTGAATGTCGGGTGAACACAAGATCCAGTCTTGCTGGCTCATCCTCCCCCCTCTCTTGGTTGTGTCCCTGACATGTTGATGCATGGGTTTTCAAGACCACATCCATCATCTTTGGGTTTCCATGTTCGGGACCCCCATGGGCTCAGGGTTTTTCCCGTCGATCTCCCGTGGTTGACATCGCCCCTACCAGTAACTTTGCTCTGTGGGGGGTGAGCTCTTTTGCCACCTCAGCCTTGTGTCCCCCCATACCCTGTTGTTTCCTTCGTACTCCTCTCTTGGCCCCTGCAGTTCTGTGGTGGGTTTTAAATCACTCCAATGACTTTTTTTTCTTGGACTGAATTGTACCACAATGTGTCTCTTTCTCCAATATGTCCATGCCTTCCATTTTCAAAAATTTCCCTCGGGGTTTTTTTTGACGTGAACCCCCCTCCCCTCTACTCCTTTTATCTTTCCTTGGATCTGATATCCGTTGGGGAAAATTGGTTGTTTTTGTCTCAGCGAGTTTTGTTTCTGTGACTGCTTGATGTCTGGGGAATTTTTCACTGATTCTTTTGTTCCACTCCTCATGTTTATTCGTTATTCCATCCGCGTTTGTGTACCCAAACCCTTTGTTTCTTTTTTATCATTGGGTCATGCAAGAATTTTGGGGTTGGGGGGCGAGGGGCCTTTGGTGGGGGGCCTTATGGGGTGTGGTGTAGGTGGGGTTTGTGTTTTGGGGGGGGGTCGAATGCCCATAAAGGGGGCTGTTGGGGTGAGGTTTGTGATATGGGGGTTTGGGGGGGGGCAGGGGGGG
>NW_026507890.1:0-13085 GCF_026875155.1 Cherax quadricarinatus
AGACTGTCCACAGTGACACTCTCAGGTGAGAGTGTCCACAGCGACACTCAGGTGAGAGTGTCCACAGTGACACTCAGGTGAGAGTGTCCACAGTGACTCTCTCATGTGAGAGTGTCCAAAGTGACACTCTCAGGTGAGAGTGTCCACAATGACACACTCAGGTGAGACTGTCCACAGTGACACCCTCAGGTGAGACTGTCCACAGTGACACTCTCAGGTGAGACTGTCCACAGTGTCACTCTCAAGTGAGACTGTCCACAGTGTCACTCTCAGGTGAAAGTGTCCACAGTGACACTCTCAGGTGATACTGTCCACAGTGACACTCTCAGGTGAGACTGTCCACAGTGACACTCTCAGGTGAGACTGTCCACAGTGACACTCTCAGGTGAGACTATCCATAGTGTCATTCTCAGGTGAGACTGTCCACAGTGACACTCTCAGGTGAGACTGTCCACAGTGACACTCTCAGGTGAAAGTGTCCACAGTGACACCCTCAGGTGAGACTGTCCAAAGTGACACTCTCAGGTGAGACTGTCCACAGTGTCACTCTCAAGTGAGACTGTCCACAGTGTCACTCTCAGGTGAAAGTGTATACAGTGACACTCAGGTGAGACTGTCCACAGTGACACTCTCAGGTGAGACTGTCCAGAGTGTCACTCTCAGGTAAGACTGACAACAGTGACACTCTCAGGTGAGACTGTCCACAGTGACACTCTCAGGTGAGACTGTCCACAGTGACACTCTCAAGTGAGACTGTCCACAGTGTCACTCTCAGGTGAAAGTGTCCACAGTGACACTCTCAGGTGAGACTGTCCAGAGTGACACTCTCAGGTAAGATTGACCACAGTGACACTCTCAGGTGAGACTGTCCACAGTGTCACTCTCAAGTGAGACTGTCCACAGTGACTCTCTCAGGTGAAAGTGTCCAGAGTGTCACTCTCAGGCAAGACTGTCCACAGTGACACTCTCACGTGAGACTGTCTACAGTGACACTCTCAGGTGAGACTGTCCACAGTGTCACTCTCAGGTAAGATTGACCACAGTGACACTGTCAGGTGAGACTGTCCACAGTGTCACTCTCAAGTGAGACTGTCCACAGTGACACTCTCAGGTGAAAGTGTCCAGAGTGTCACTCTCAGGCAAGACTGTCCACAGTGACACCCTCAGGTGAGACTGTCCATAGTGTCACACTCAGGTAAGACTGACCACAGTGACACTCTCAGGTGAGACTGTCCACAGTGTCACTCTCAGGTGAAAATGTCCACAGTGACACTCTCAGGCAAGACTGTCCAGAGTGACACTCTCAGGTGAGACTGTCCAGAGTGTCACTCTCAGCTGAGACTGTCCACAATGACTCACACAGGTGAGAGTGTCCACAGATTCACTCTCAGGTGAGAGTGTGTACACTGTCACTCTCAGGTGAGAGTGTGTACAGTGTCACTCTCACGTGACACTGTCCACAGTGTCACTCTCAAGTGAGACTGTCCACAGTGTCTCTCTCAGGTGAGACTGTCCACTGTGTCATTCTCAGGTGAGAGTGTCCACAGTGTCACTCTCATGTGAGAGTGTGTACAGGGTCACTATCAGGAGACACTGTCCACAGTGTCACTCTCAAATGAGAGTGTCCACAGTGTCACTCTCAGGTGAGAGGGTCCACAGTGTCACTCTCAGGTGAGACTGTCCACAGTGACACTCTTGTGTGAGTGTCCACAATGACACTCTCAGGCGAGACTGTCCACAGATTCACTCTCAGATGAGACTGTCCAGAGTGACACTCTCAGGTAAGACTGTCCACAGTGACACTCCCAGGTGAGAGTCTCCACAGTGACAATCTCAGGTGAAAGTGTCCATAGAGACACTCTTATGAGAGGCTGTCCACAGTGACACTCTCAGGTGAGAGTGTCCACAGTGACACTCTCAGGTGAAAGTGTCCACAGTGACACTCTCAGGTGAGACTGTCCACAGTGACACTCTGAGTTAAGACTGTCCACAGAGACACTCTCAGGCGAGATTGTCCAAAGTGACACTCTCAGGTGAGTGTCAAGAGTGACACTCTCAGGTGAGAGTGTCCAGAGACACACTCAGGTGAGACTGTCCTGAGTGACACTCTCAGGTGAGACTGTCCACAGTGACACTCTCAGGTGAGACTGTCCACAGTGACACACTCAGGTGAGAGTGTCCACAGTGACACTCAGGTGAGAGTGTCCACAGTGACACTCAGGTGAGAGTGTCCACAGTGACACTCAGGTGAGAGTGTCCACAGTGACACACTCAGGTGAGAGTGTCCACAGTGACACTCAGGTGAGAGTGTCCACAGTGACACTGAAGTGAGAGTGTCCACAGTGTCACTCAGGTGAGAGTGTCCACAGTGACACTCAGGTGAGAGTGTCCACAGTGACACTCAGGTGAGAGTGTCCACAGTGACACTCAGATGAGAGTGTCCACAGTGACTCTCAGGTGAGAGCGTACGCAGAGACACTCATGTGAGAGTGTCAACAGTGACACACTCAGGTGAGAGTGTCAACAGTGACACACTCAGGTGAGAGTGTCAACAGTGACACTCAGGTGAGAGTGTCCACAGTGACACTTAGGTGAGAGTGTCCACAGTTACACACTCAGGCGAGAGTGTCCACAGTGACACTCAGGTGAGAGTGTCCACAGTGACACTCAGGTGAGAGTGTCCACAGTGACACTCAGGTGAGAGTGTCCACATTGACACTCAGGTGAGAGTGTCCACAGTGACACTCAGGTGAGAATGTCCACAGTGACACTCAGGTGAGAGTGTCTGCAGTGACACTCAGGTGAGAGTGTCCTCAGTGACACTCAGGTGAGAGTGTCTGCAGTGACACTCAGGTAAGAGTGTCCACAGTGACACTCAGGTGAGAATGTCCACAGTGACACTCAGGTGAGAGTGTCCGCAGTGACACTCAGGTGAGAGTGTCCACAGTGACACTCAGGTGAGAGTGTCCGCAGTGACACTCAGGTGAGAGTGTCCACAGTGACACTCAGGTGAGAGTGTCCGCAGTGACACTCAGGTGAGAGTGTCCACAGTGACACTCAGGTGAGAGTGTCCACAGTGACACTCAGGTGAGAGTGTCCACAGTGACACTCAGGTGAGAGTGTCCACAGTGACACTCAGGTATGAGTGTTCACAGTGACACTCAGGTGAGAGTGTCCACAGTGACACTCAGGTGAGAGTGTCCACAGTGACACTCAGGTGAGAGTGTCCACAGTGACACTCAGGTGAGAGTGTCCGCAGTGACACTCATGTTAGAGTGTCCACAGTGACACTCAGGTGAGAGTGTCCACAGTGACACTCAGGTGAGAGTGTCCACAGTGACACTCAGGTGAGAGTGTTCACAGTGTCACTCAGGTGAGAGTGTCCACAGTGACTCTCAGGTGAGAGTGTCCACAGTGACACTCAGGTGAGAGTGTACACAGTGACACTCAGGTGAGAGTGTCCATAGTGACACTCAGGTGAGAGTGTACACAGTGACACTCTGGTGAGAGTGTCCACAGTGACACTCAGGTGAGAGTGTACACAGTGACACTCAGGTGAGAGTGTCCACAGTGACACTCAGGTGAGAGTGTACACAGTGACACTCAGGTGAGAGTGTCAACAGTGACACTCAGGTGAGAGTGTTCACAGTGACACTCAGGTGAGAGTGTCCACAGTGACACTCAGGTGAGAGTGTCCACAGTGACACTCAGGTGAGAGTGTCCACAGTGACACTCAGGTGAGAGTGTCAACAGTGACACTCAGGTGAGATTGTCCACAGTGACACTCAGGTGAGAGTGTCCACAGTGACACTCAGGTGAGAGTGTCCACAGTGACACTCAGGTGAGAGTGTCCACAGTGACACTCAGATGAGAGTGTCCACAGTGACTCTCAGGTGAGAGTGTCCACAGTGACACTCAGGTGAGAGTGTCCACAGTGACACTCAGGTGAGAGTGTCCACAGTGACACACTCAGGTGAGAGTGTCCACAGTGACACTCAGGTGAGAGTGTCCACAGTGACACTCAGATGAGAGTGTCCACAGTGACTCTCAGGTGAGAGTGTCCAGAGTCACACTCAGGTGAGAGTGTCCACAGTGACACTCAGGTGAGAGTGTCCACAGTGACACACTCAGGTGAGAGTGTACACAGTGACACTCAGGTGAGAGTGTACACAGTGACACTCAGGTGAGAGTGTACACAGTGACACACTCAGGTGAGAGTGTACACAGTGACACTCAGGTGAGAGTGTACACAGTGACACACTCAGGTGTAAGTGTCCACAGTGACACTCAGGTGAGAGTGTCCACAGTGACACACTCAGGTGAGAGTGTCAACAGTGACACACTCAGTTGAGAGTTTTCACAGTGACACACTCAGGTGAGAGTATCCACAGTGACACACTCAGGTGAGAGTGTCCACAGTGACACACTCAGATGAGAGTGTTCACAGTGACACAGTCATGTGAGAGTGTACACAGTGACACTCAGGTGAGAGTGTCCACAGTGACACTCAGGTGAGAGTGTCCCCAGTGACACTCAGGTGAGAGTGTCCACAGTGACACTCAGATGAGAGTGTCCACAGTGACTCTCAGGTGAGAGTGTCCACAGTGACACTCAGGTGAGAGTGTCCACAGTGACACTCAGGTGAGAGTGTCCACAGTGACACTCAGATGAGAGTGTCCACAGTGACTCTCAGGTGAGAGTGTCCACAGTGACACGCAGGTGAGAGTGTCCACAGTGACACTCAGGTGAGAGTGTCCACAGTGACACTCAGATGAGAGTGTCCCACAGTGACTCTCAGGTGAGAGTGTCCACAGTGACACTCAGGTGAGAGTGTCCACAGTGACACTCAGGTGAGAGTGTCCACAGTGACACTCAGATGAGAGTGTCCACAGTGACTCTCAGGTGAGAGTGTCCACAGTCACACTCAGGTGAGAGTGTTCACAGTGACACAGTCAGGTGAGAGTGTACACAGTGACACTCAGGTGAGAGTGTACACAGTGACACTCAGGTGAGAGTGTACACAGAGACACTCAGGTGAGAGTGTACACAGTGACACTCAGGTGAGAGTGTCAACAGTGACACACAGGTGAAAGTGAACACAGTGACACACTCAGGTGAGAGTGTACACAGTGGCACTCAGGTGAGAGTGTACACAGTGACACTCAGGTGAGAGAGTACACAGTGACACTCAGGAGAGTGTACACAGTGACTCACTCAGGTGAGAGTGTCCACAGTGACACTCTCAGGTGAGAGTGTCCACAGTGTCATTCTCAGGTGAGAGTGTCCACAGTGACACTCTCTGGTGAGAGTGTCCTCAGTGTCATTCTCAGGTGAGAGTGTCCACAGTGTCACTCTCAAGTGAGACTGTCCACAGTGACACTCTAAGGCGAGAGTGTCCACAGTTACACTCTCAGGTGAGAGTGTCCACAGTGACACTCTCAGGTGAGACTGTCCACAGTGACACTCTGAGTTAAGACTGTCCACAGTGACACTCTCAGGCGAGATTGTCCAAAGTGACACTCTCAGGTGAAGTTGTCCACAGTGACACACTCAGGTGAGTGAGTCAAGAGTGACACTCTCAGGTGAGAGTGCCCAGAGTGACACTCTCAGGTGAGATTGTTCACAGTGACATTCTCATGTGAGAGTGTCCGCAGTGACACTCTCAGGTGAGAGTGTCCACAGTGACACTCTCAGGTGTGAGTGTCCTCAGTGACACACTCAGGTGAGAGTCTCCACAGTGACACTCAGGTGAGAGTGTTCACAGTGACACTCAGGTGAGATTGTCCACAGTGACACTCTCAGGCGAGAGTGTCCACAGTGACACTCTCAGGTGAGAGTGTCCACAGTGACACACTCAGGTGTGAGTGTCCGCAGTGACACTCATGTGAGAGTGTCCACGGTGACACAGTCAGGTGAGAGTGTCCACAGTGACACTCAGGTGAGAGTGTCCACAGTGACACTCAGGTGAGAGTGTCCACAGTGACACACTCAGGTAAGAATGTCCACAGTGACACTCAGGTGAGACTGTCCACAGTGACACTCATGTGAGAGTGTCCACAGTGTCACTCACGTGAGAGTGTCCACAGTGACACTCAGGTGAGAGTGTCCACAGTGACACTCAAGTGAGAGTGTCCACAGTGACTCTCTCATGTGAGAGTGTCCACAGTGACACTCTCAGGTGAGAGTGTCCACAATGACACACTAAGGTGAGACTGTCCACAGTGACACCCTCAGGTGAGACTGTCCACAGTGTCACTCTCAAGTGAGACTGTCCACAGTGTCACTCTCATGTGAGAGTGTCCACAGTGACACTCTCAGGTGAGAGTGTCCACAATGACACACTCAGGTGATACTGTCCCCAGTGACACTCTCAGGTGAGACTGTCCACAGTGACACTCTCAGGTGAGACTGTCCACAGTGACACTCTCAGGTGAAAGTGTCCACAGTGACACCCTCAGGTGAGACTGTCCATTGTGTCATTCTCAGGTGAGACTGTCCACAGTGACACTCTCAGGTGAGACTGTCCACAGTGACACTCTCAGGTGAGACTATCCATTGTGTCATTCTCAGGTGAGACTGTCCACAGTGACACTCTCAGGTGAGACTGTCCACAGTGACACTCTCAGGTGAAAGTGTCCACAGTGACACCCTCAGGTGAGACTGTCCAAAGTGACACTCTCAGGTGAGACTGTCCACAGTGTCACTCTCAAGTGAGACTGTCCACAGTGTCACTCTCAGGTGAAAGTGTCCACAGTGACACACAGGTGAGACTGTCCACAGTGACACTCTCAGGTGAGACTGTCCAGAGTGTCACTCTCAGGTAAGACTGACCACAGTGACACTCTCAGGTGAGACTGTCCACAGCGACACTCTCAGGTGAGACTGTCCACAGTGACACTCTCAAGTGAGACTGTCCACAGTGTCACTCTCAGATGAAAGTGTCCACAGTGACACTCTCAGGTGAGACTGTCCAGAGTGACACTCTCAGGTAAGATTGACCACAGTGACACTCTCAGGTGAGACTGTCCACAGTGTCACTCTCAAGTGAGACTGTCCACAGTGACACTCTCAGGTGAAAGTGTCCAGAGTGTCACTCTCAGGCAAGACTGTCCACAGTGACACCCTCAGGTGAGACTGTCCATAGTGTCACACTCAGGTAAGACTGACCACAGTGACACTCTCACGTGAGACTGTCCACAGTGACACTCTTAGGTGAGACTGTCCACAGTGTCACTCTCAGGTAAGATTGACCACAGTGACACTCTCAGGTGAGACTGTCCACAGTGTCACTCTCAAGTGAGACTGTCCACAGTGACACTCTCAGGTGTGAGTGTCCTCAGTGACACACTCAGGTGAGAGTGTCCACAGTGACACTCAGGTGAGAGTGTCCACAGTGACACTCAGGTGAGATTGTCCACAGTGACACTCTCAGGGGAGAGTGTCCACAGTGACACTCTCAGGTGAGAGTGTCCACAGTGACACACTCAGGTGTGAGTGTCCGCAGTGACACTCATGTGAGAGTGTCCACAGTGACACAGTCAGGTGAGGGTGTCCACAGTGACACTCAGGTGAGAGTGTCCACAGTGACACTCAGGTGAGAGTGTCCACAGTGACACACTCAGGTAAGAATGTCCACAGTGACACTCAGGTGAGACTGTCCACAGTGACACTCATGTGAGAGTGTCCACAGTGTCACTCACGTGAGAGTGTCCACAGTGACACTCAGGTGAGAGTGTCCACAGTGACACTCAGGTGAGAGTGTCCACAGTGACACTCAGGTGAGAGTGTCCACAGTGACTCTCAGGTGAGAGCGTACGCAGAGACACTCATGTGAGAGTGTCAACAGTGACACACTCAGGTGAGAGTGTCAACAGTGACACTGAGGTGAGAGTGTCCACTGTGTCACTCAGATGAGAGTGTCACACAGTGACACACTCAGGTGAGAGTGTCCACATGACACTCAATGAGAGTGTCCACAGTGACACACTCAGGTGAGAGTGATCCACAGTGACACACTCAGGTGAGAGTGTCCACAGTGACACACTCAGGTGAGAGTGTCACAGTGACACTCAGGTGAGAGTGTACACAGTGACACTCAGGTGAGAGTGTCCACAGTGATCCTCAGTGACACACTCAGGTGAGAGTGTACACAGTGACACACTCAGGTGAGAGTGTACACAGTGACACTCAGGTGAGAGTGTCCACAGTGACCACTCAGGTGAAGTGTCCACAGTGACACTCAGGTGAGAGTGTCCACAGTGACACTCAGGTGAGAGTGTCCACAGTGACACTCAGGTGAGAGTGTCCACAGTGACATTCAGGTGAGAGTGTCCACAGTGACACACTCAGGTGAGAGTGTCAACAGTGACAACTCAGGTGAGAGTGTAAACACAGTGACATCACAGGATGAGAGTGTCACACTAGTGACACTCAGGTGAGAGTGTACACAGTGACACACTCAGGTGAGAGTGTACACAGTGACACTCAGGTGAGAGTGTACACAGTGACACACTCAGGTGTAAGTGTCCACAGTGACACTCAGGTGAGAGTGTCCACAGTGACACACTCAGGTGAGAGTGTCAACAGTGACACACTCAGGTGAGAGTGTACACAGTGACACTCAGGTGAGAGTGTACACAGTGACACACTCAGGTGAGAGTGTCACACAGTGACACACTCAGGTGAAGTGTCCCCAGTGACCACTCAGGTGAGGTTGCCACAGGAAACACACTCGGGTGAGTGAGTCAAGAGTGACACTCTCGGTGAGGTGCCCGAGTGACCTCCAGGTGGATTGTCCACGGAAATTTCTCATGTGGGGTTTCCCGCATGACATTCAGGGAGAGTGTCCACAGTGAACCTCAGTGTGAGTGCCCTCGTGACAACTCGGGGGAAGTGCCAAGTGACACTCAGGTGGAGTTTTCCCATGACACTCGGGTGAATTGTCCACTACACTCTCGGCGAGATGCCCACATGACCCCTTTCAGGTGAGAGTGTCCCAGTACACACTCGGTGTGGTGCCCGCAGTGACACCATGTGAGAGTTCCCAGTGACACGTCAGGTGGAGTGTCTACTGCATCGGGTGAGAGTCCCATGACACTCGGGTGAGAGTGTCCCAGGGGACACATCAGGAAAGAATGTCCCAGTGCCCTCAGGGAGACCCACAGTGACACTCAGGGAGAGTGTCCACAGTGTCCTCACGTGAGATTTCCACAGTGCCCTAGGTGGAGTGCCACAGTACACCAGTGAGAGTGCCACAGTAAAGCCAGGTGAGAGTGTCCACGTGACACTCGGTGAGAGTGTCCCCGTGACAGACCGGGGAATGTCCATAGGACACTAGGTGAAGTGTCCCCCGTACACTCGGGTGAGAGTGTTGGAATATCAAGTTCTTTTTGCATATTAAAAAATTTTTGGGCAGTCGAGGACCCCTGGGTGACCCTCTTGCTTCGCGCATTTTTTCCCACCCTCCAAGTTTCCCATCAACACAAGAGCAAGTAGGGGCGCAGCATAAATCAACTTTGACTCATAAAGCAAGATACATCATTTTCAAAATTTTAACATTAGCACTACCGGGGTGAAGCCCGCCACAACTCTAAGGCTTATCGTTCTTTGTTTTTGGCCAAGTCTTGTTAAAAAACAGGTCCAAGTAGGGGAACCCCAAAGCAGATACCGATCTGCTTACAAAATTCTAAAAAGAGACCCATCATGCAATTGGATCTGACAAACTGTGCCTCTCGTCGAGGGGGAAACGCCTATTGAGTATCTTTTTTTTATCATAGAGATTATCAACCCCAGGCCTGACACGAGGCTAGTACATGTTTAAAGAAGTTTTGGGTTTTGGGAGAACCCGGGTTTGGTGTGAATCATTATATCATCAGCAAAACTAATCACATAATTATGGGGCGACTAGGCATAGCATTAAGTAATGCATTAATTAGAATATTGAACAGTGTGGGACTGAGCACACCTCCCTGTGGGGTTCCTAATTCAAAGTCTTTAGTTACACTTCTATGTCCCTGGAACAACACAGACGATTTTCTGTTGGACAGGTAGCCTTTAATCCAGCGGAGAAGCCATCCTCCAACCATCCATTCTGGCAAGTTCACTAGATTTAAAAGCCCGGTTGGCTACACGAAAGCGGATTTAAGGTAAAGGAAGTAGTGTAGAGCTGTCAGTGTGCAGAGTGAGAAAGGTGGCTATGCAATGATGCACGCTCCTTCCATGCTGAAACCATGAAACCCGGGGGAGACAAAATTGTTTGATTCTGTACAGAGGCGATTAGAATCATTCTCTAAAAATTTTTTTACACAAGCAGCTAGTAAGAGATATTGGGCGAAATGCATTTTTTTGATTGGGCTTAGGAATTGGAAATGATGAGCGGGTTGGTCCAAGATTGAGGGAGCTCCCCAGTTACATAGCTCATGTTATAATTCAAGTAATGGATTACCTGGTACTCGACACAGCAATCTGAGAATGTTGTAAGAAATACCATCCCACCAGGCACGTGGATTCCCCTTAGTTAGCGCTGCATCAAGTTCATAATTAGTGAAGGAATGTTGCAAATATCTGCCTTACTGAGCATAAAGCAAACAAGTCTCTCCCTTGCATCATATTTGTCATTTAATTTTGCCTGTGTGGTACTGGGAAGATTGTCATAGCTAGATGTAGCAGCCCAAGCACTGACTAACATCATTCGCCCATGCAAGGATGAGGGTGCGCGATCTGCCAGTTCTGTTACCCTTAAAATTTTATTTATGCCCTCCATGCCCGGCTAAGTGGGGTGTGAGCATTAAGACCCTTGACAAATTTTTCCCAGTCGGGTTTTCCGCAGCTCTGTCATACGCTCTCTGGCAGCAGCAAGGGGAGTTTGAAGAGCCTCATCATTCCAGGGTACGATGTTTTCTATAGGCTAGGCCTAGTCTGCGAGCAGTACGTTTCGTGTACGAAGTTTAGAATCATTGTAATAAGTATTTGGTTTTTGAAGGAGGTATGATTATAATGGAAGTTTGTTGGGTTTAGAGTACCAAGAGTTGCAGTGGCGCTCTAAGTAGTTCTGAATACTGCTCACAAAGGGCATCGTTAAAGGTCTCTACAGAGGAACACTCATAGGAATTATACCAGTCTCACATGTGCAACAAAGTCATCATGCTGATCTGTGGGAAAATTAAAACGTTTCCGTTGAATATCCCACCAGGAAGGATAGTATTACCAATACTAGAGAGGTTACCTAGGGGAAAAGACAGAAAGCTGTATCTGTTACAATGGAAGACTCACAGCTGGCAAAAGTAATGTTGAAAACCCAGCACAGATCAAGGACGCCCCCCATAGATATGTGTGGGTTCAAGGTCCACCTACAATTTGGACTTATCATGACTGTTTATGAGTTTACAACAGTTGATTGCAATTACGATTACCAAACTGTGAGTTTCCAATGCTTTGTGTCTCGCATTGTAATCGCCAATAATAAGAGTAGGCTTAGAATGAGCACAAGTTGGGAAACTCCAAGTAATTAAATTTATCAGCAGGAGCATACAAGTTTAAATATTTGAGAAACAGAGTTTCCCTATATAAATCCTAACACCCTGATATTGTAGCCCCTCTGTTTTCTTGTGTGCAAGAAGTTGATGGGGAAGTGATTTTTTAATATATAGAACACAAGAGTTAGTAGATTTGAGGTTTATTGCAACAAATGAGGAAATTTAGGGGTTGGGGATTTTTCAGGGGCTCTGCACTCTTGTGAACAAACTTTAATGGGTTCGGTGGTTTACTTTATGATGAAGGTCAGGACTTTTTCAAGTGATGCAATATTCCAGCTAATATAGAAAGTTTAACGAGTTTTGTCCATTATAGTAGTCCTGGGATCATCTTGAGTTTCTCAGCATAATGAAAAAATTGTTCATATAAATAGCAGACCTTATCAATGTCAACAGTGCTACCCTTGTCCATGAGTTTTGAAGTGCACCTCCAGTTGTAAGGCCTCGTGGGAGTCTTCGTAAACCCAGAGCATGACGCTGTTTATGTGTGAATGTATGATAGGTGACACCACCACTCACATTCCCTCCTCCACTAACATTACACGCAACACTACAACTGTCATCACCAGCGCCACTACCAACATTGTGTTCATTACATTTGTCAACAGTATTGTATTCAACATTAATGTCTATGTGACTAACCTCATCACACTCTGCACCACCACTTATATTACGCTCATCACTATTACTAACATTATAGACACCACCGCTCTCATCACACTCTTCACCACCACTTAAATTACGCTCATCACTATTACTAACATTATAGACACCACCGCTCTCATCACACTCTTCACCACCACTTAAATTACGCTCATCACTATTACTAACATTATAGACACCATTGCCCTCATCACACTCTTCACCACCACTTATATTACGGTCATCACTATTACTAACATCATTGACACCATAGCCTTCGTTATGATGCTCACTACAGTTATCAACACAAGTGTGAACATTCATCTGTCATACTTGTGCTAGAAGTGTTAAGTGCTGCTTTCCCCAACAGTTAATTGTCATTTGTAAGCCTGTATTAAGACTTTAAAAGGCTCAGAGTGTGCTTCAGTGTAGCGACTCCTTACATTTGATAAATCAGTGTAATACATGCACTGCTCAGTTGTATCTGAACTAATTAAATATTTACATAATTAAGTGCTTGCCCTAGTGTCATTGCTGTGTTTTCTAATACATTTTCTCGTTCGACTGAAACTTTACTGCTAAATTCCAGTAAATATTTCAAATTGCAGTGTTCATCTGTGGTGTGAGTGTGTAACTTATGCTTTGTATTTTTACTGTGAACAAGCTTACTGCTGCATAATGTTCACTTTCATGAATATTCTTACTTGAGTAATTCGGTTACCTTTCAACTGTGTTAAGCAAGAGTCAGCCTGTTAACATCTATGTTCCTTGCCATCTCATCTAGTGAGTCTAGCGCCTAGTTAAAATTGTAATAGTAACAATTTGCAATCATTATACTTCTAGTTATACATTGTGTAAATTGTTTTAGACTATTTGATCAACTGGATTGTAGTGTTTAACTTCTGATACACC